>JAPYZM010000228.1:0-40106 GCA_030522845.1 Psyttalia concolor
AGGTTCGGAGTACTCATGAAAATCATTTCTGTGAGGAGTAGTAATGGTCGTCAATAATGTTTAGTTCTTTATTACTTGTAGATAAGAAGTTCAGCAACTGGAATCGCTGCGGCCATAAGTTACATATTTATGTCAGTCGTAAACAAGATATTTCTGTACATGGTCAATGCAATGGGTTTGTCAGGAACGTTTCTGTTCTACGCCGGTATGAACCTGGTGGGTTTGATTGTGCTTTACTTGTCGTTACCAGAGACTGAAGGAAGAACACTCAAGGAAATTGAGGAGCATTTTGCGGGGATACAGAGTCTTAAGCATAGACCGAGGAAGGATGAGTTGGTGAATAAGGAGAAATGGGCCACTGCTAATCCAGCAATGGTGCCCGAGGATGTTGAGAGTACGCTTTGAGAACACTTGAGGACCTTTTACTGATAAAAATTTGTCAAAATAGAATTTTTGCTGGTGATAAGTGTCAGAGCATTATATACTATCAGTAATGGAGAAATACGGTGTGAGATTTTGAATATGAAATTACCCAGGAAAATCTGACGTTTTCTTCGGCCAAAGCTTCAAAAGTTTCGAGAGAAACGATGAATTTTTTAATACAATTTCCATAGAGTTGTCACGAAATATCATCTAGAGTATGGACTGGATCGATTTTTTAAAATTATTTATTTTAATGTCCGCGATGTAATTTCATCCAATGACATTCTTCAAATGAAAATTGTTGGTCATGAATTTTTCATGTTTTCTCTTTGTTTTATCGTTTTTTTTAGATCTAAATTCTGAATATCTATTCACAGTTCGTCATCCAATGTCGACGAGTTTTAATAGAGAGAAATTTAGACGAAAAAATAGCATTTCCACGTGAAACTGATCTAATCCGATAAAAATCAAACTTTTAGTTTTTTTACACAACAGCAAAAGATTTTGTTTTTAATTATAGGGACGTATCGAATCCTAAACTTTTTTGCCTGATCTGACGGGCTTATTTCACTACATGAATTATCTGTACAATATTAGTATCATAGACGACAAATGTATGGAATTTCCTATTCTATCACGTTACAACAATTTCCTTCAAAATATTTCTGTATGATTTTTCTCGGCGAGAACAAAATGCTCTCGTTCTTGCTGCTCTGACTCTTTATTTTCATTTTAGAAATAAAATTGACACGTCACTCTCATTAGATTTAATTTTCTATTGTCTTTATTAAGACAAAATTAGCAGCTGTGGTGAAAATCAATGACGGAAATGAAAGTGTGAAATTCTTCACTACTTCATTACTTGAATTGATAAATTTGGTATTATCAATTTTGTAAATAAAGAATTATATTTTTTAACTAGTGATTAAGAAATAAGACGTGTTCGGAATTGCATGCATTTTATAAATATATTGAATTTAATTTGATTTGTTTAACAACTTTGAGAATAATTGAATATTGTACAGTACAGGAGGACTTAAATTCGTGAACAATTTGAAGTTGCATCCTATGTATTTTACATGGGGTGCTAGTTCACACTGTTCACGAACTAAAGTCCCCGACTGTATAGTTTTTTCAGAATTATTGAACTTCATGTTAAATTGCTAGAACTAATGAATTCCACACAGTGTGCAATTTCTTATGATTGAATATTCAATATACTCGAAAGACATTTTATAATTCTGAGAAAATGCAAATAGAATCTATCGTTTGATTAAATAAAGGACTTTTCTATGGCAAAAAAAATTTAATATTTCAATTTCCCCTCTCAATTTAACAATCTTCACCTTCTCTTATTTTTTTTCTTCGTCATGGTATCAAAGTTCCAAGCCGGCACCTTCTTGGTAGGCTTGAAGAAATTCGTGACAACCCTCAAGAATCTATCGTGACGCAGTAGGGACAACACTTGGAATACTTTTCTTGGGATAAAAGGTATAATCGCCTCTTTTTTGATCATTTTCGTTGAGAATTTCCGACGTGCGGTATTTTGGCCTTTCGCTCTGAGGGTGAATTTACTTTTCGCCTTCGAGGAACTAGATAATTCAAAATTCATGCAGAAATTCTCTCAATTCTCTAGATCATCTCAAACCTCATATCACGAGGAACAATGAAAGAATTATTAAATACCTTAATCATTATTAAACTTACCGATTTTGTGGTTTCTTGCCTTTCTTCACAGTTTCCGCAGCATTTGGAGACCGATAAATCTCATGAGGAGGTTCTTCCTCCCTAATTTCATTCTGAATAAACTGTTGTGTCCGTCCATACTCCATATTTATAAGAATAGAATTGAAATGACGTGGAAATTGATGCAAATTTTAGTTAAAAAAAAACAAATAAAAGATGACTGACACAACAAAAATTGTGAGATTTCAATTTTTTGAGCGAACTAAAAACAAAGGGAAGCAACCGTCCATTTCAACGATACTGATCGAGACTGACAACAATTTCATACCTATACAAACCTGACCTTTGGAGGACGTGAGTTCGAGTCTCTGTAATTTCCTTTATTTTCTTCAGTTTTTCCACTGTTGATTTATTGCTTGAGGGAAAAACATGTTCATTTGGCCCAATTTTGCGAATTTATACGCAACAGACATTCAACATATGTAGAACTTCCCCTTGAAAATAAAGAGAGATCATGCGTGTCCAATATATCTTATCTAATTCTCTACATTTCACATTTTCATTCAATAAAAAAAAATTACTTAACCAGCTAATTATATAAAGCGTAATTTGAATCTCGGTATCATATTCTAGTGACAAAATGGCTGTCATGGGAACCCTAAACGTCAACAGTGCCCCCTAAGCCTGAGTATGATCCATCGTTATTTGACGGTTCTTTGGAGGCCCTTTCATCCATACACGTGAAGCTGCCGTGTAGCTGGGATCCCTCGCTTTGGCGCACAATTAGGTAAATCATTTTAATCAATCCCTAATTAATTAATCAAACCCTCCCGGGCTCATCACCGATGGTCCCCTGACCTTTGAAAATCAAATATTGTCCCGAAATTCTCGTGCTAAATCCAAAAACTCCAAATTGCCAAACTGGAGGTCGCACGTTTCTGATGACGAGACGGCGTGTGTTAAGAACTAAGCACGTTCCCATGCGGTTGGACGTCTATTTTGGAGTCAACTGCATCCGGGAATTCCGAACTGATAATTGTGACCCAGTCAACAGTCAAAACTACCGATTCATTCCCGAATAGTTCCATTACGTAATTAAAACAAAATCCTTTGGCAGGTTATATCCTCGATAATTTTGAGGGTAATTATTTTTTTTATTGCTTGCAGTTGAAGCAGAATGCCGTCCGACGCTAAGAAGAAGCAACAGCAGAAGAAGAAGGAGGCTGCCAAGGCGAGGCAGACAGGCAAAAAGCCAACAACACAGGCCAAACCTGAGGATTCCAAGGAAGGCACTCCACCTGGAGACGTTCAGAATGGTACCAATGGTACCATCTCCGTTGAAGGTAATAAAGAGTGGTTTTCTGGGTCATTTGGCATCTGGAGTAGTTGGATAGTCTCTTTCAATTTCAGCTGTAGGCAATTCTTTCTATAATGAATATTATTGGAGAGAATCAATTGCTAAAGAAATAAAAATGAAAACACTCATGAAAGAGGTTAATGGGTTTAGCTAAAAAAAAATTATAGTCAACGAGAAATGAGAAGTTTATTATTTCAGTTCCACTCATTACATTCACCAGTCATTATTCACTGGAATAACTATTGAGGAGATACGTTCCATCGAAAATAATAAATAACGCGTTTTAATTTTATAGTAAACTAGAATGCTATTCATGCATTCTATAGTTATCTATCGAATTCATTAGGCTTTTTTAGTAAATTTCTCATCACGTGACAAGTTAATTTTATTCTAATTGTTTCCAAGCAATCAGTATCGAATTTATACAAACATTGATTTTATTCTCTTGAAATTGATGTAAGAAAGATTCGAAGATGAAAGAGGTTCACCTTTGCCGCGTGTGTGTTCAGTATAACTCCCACGCCTTCTCCAAGTGAACACATTCTTTGAAAACAATGAAGATCTGATTAAAACACTCGAGTCCAACTTTTTTCCTCCTAAGACGATTACTTCAGAAAATTCAAATTCTCACACAACTTATAATTTGGGAATCTATCGTCTAAGAATTTGGATTTTGGTAAATAATCAGTTAACGAAAATAAAACTAGGCATGCAGTTTTTTTCTCAGATGTTAAGTTTCACTGACTCTTGAGTGTTCATTCTAATCTCCAATTTCTAATTCCACAGAGGCCCTCTGTATGAAGCTCGAGGCAGACGCCCGTCTTAATGCTGAGGCCCGTTCGTGCACGGGAAGCCTCGCGTCCCATCCGCGCAGTCGAGACATAAAGATCTCCACTTTTTCCATAACCTTTCACGGTTGTGAGCTCCTCCAGGATACGATGCTAGAGTTGAACTGCGGCAGACGTTACGGTCTGCTGGGTCTTAATGGCTCCGGCAAGTCCACCCTTCTGTCAGTGGTGGGCAATCGTGAGGTGCCTATTCCTGACCAGATCGACATTTTTCACCTCTCCCGAGAAATGCCAGCGAGCAACAAAACAGCTCTCGAGTGCGTCATGGAAGTCGATGAGGAACGAGTGCGCCTCGAGAAATTGGCGGAGGAGTTGGCGGATTGTCCTGAGGAGGACGCGCAAGAACAGCTGATGGATGTGTATGAAAGACTGGACGACATGTCCGCTGATACTGCCGAGGCACGTGCTGCCCATATCCTTCATGGTCTTGGTTTCACTCCCAAGATGCAAAGGACTCCCACCAAAGATTTCTCCGGAGGCTGGAGAATGCGCATTGCCCTGGCCCGTGCACTCTACGTCAAACCTCATTTGCTCCTTCTGGACGAGCCCACGAATCATCTCGATCTTGATGCCTGTGTCTGGCTCGAAGAAGAGCTAAAGACGTACAAACGAATTCTCGTCATCATTTCTCATTCACAAGATTTCTTGAATGGTAAGTCTATTCAAGTATAAGTGATCTTGTCTATTTATTTTTCGATTTTTCTCGACAGAATAGCCGGAATTTTTCTTTTGCATAAATCGGCCACATTAAAGTTGCCACTCGTCCAAGATGTTCAGAAAATTCATTTCGTTACGTGAAAGCTGTATCCCAAGTGGAAATAATTATTATAATTCATCATGAAATGCGCAATCAATTATCCGCGAATTATGTTCTAAGAACGTTTTCCATGTGTAGAAATTAAAAATTTCAGAATTCTTGGCGATATCTGTTTAGCAAAAGGTACATTCTAATATTTGCTAAATTCATTACTGTCTTTCACAGTGAAAAATGAACTAGATTCAGACTTCCATGCTTACATAAATAAAAATATGAAAGGAAAATTGATGGGAATCATTTCAATTGTTTTCCTTTGATATTTAATACCATACAAAAAATCAGTAACCATGTATAAATTCCAGGTATCTGCACGAATATCATTCATTTGAATAAAAAACAACTGAAATACTACACCGGGAACTACGAGGCATTCTGTAAAACAAGAATGGAGCTCCTGGAGAATCAGGCGAAGCAGTACAACTGGGAGCAGGACCAGATTGCTCACATGAAAAATTACATAGCCAGATTTGGTCACGGATCGGCAAAGCTTGCGAGACAGGCTCAATCCAAGGAGAAGACCCTGGCGAAGATGGTGGCACAAGGGCTGACTGAGAAGGTCACCAGTGACAAAGTACTCAACTTTTATTTTCCAAGCTGTGGGGGCATTCCACCGCCTGTTATTATGGTGCAGAATGTCAGTTTTCGGTATAACGAAGATGCCCCCTGGATCTATAAGAATCTGGAATTTGGAATTGATTTGGATACGAGGCTGGCCCTCGTTGGGCCTAATGGAGCAGGAAAAAGTACTCTGTTGAAGCTTCTCTATGGAGATGTAAGGATTATTTTCATTTTTTGAGGGCAAAGTTTATTCAAGTTGTCCGTATTTTCTTTCACTGCATCATTGTCCATCATTTTCATATTTTTTGAGTTTTTTCACAAATTATTATAAAATAATGTATCTAAAACGTCAAATATGACGTCTTAGATACATTACATTTGGATTATTGTTCATTGTCTATTTTTGTGGATTTTTTAAAGCATTGCAAATTTTTATAAAACTATAACACAAATAATTCATTTTTGCGCAATTTGAAATAAAAAGATAACAATTGGAAAAAGGTAGAGAACATGTTTAATTAATTTTTTTACTTTTATTTTCAGTTGGTTCCAAGCAGTGGAATGATCCGCAAGAACTCTCATCTTCGAATCGCAAGATACCATCAACATCTTCACGAATTATTGGACCTCGACATGTCCCCCCTTGACTATATGCTGAAGGCTTTTCCAGAGGTCAAGGAGAGAGAGGAGATGAGAAAAATTATCGGTCGTTATGGACTCACTGGTCGCCAACAGGTGTGCCCAATTAGGCAACTGTCAGATGGTCAGCGTTGTCGAGTGGTATTCGCATGGCTCGCTTGGCAAGTACCACATCTCCTGCTGCTGGACGAACCTACCAATCACTTGGATATGGAGACAATCGATGCTCTTGCTGATGCGATCATTGATTTTGACGGTGGAATGGTTCTCGTTTCTCACGACTTCAGACTTATTAATCAAGTGAGTTATTCAACAATTTATTAAAAATAATTATCTCTTGAGATTTTGTTATTAGAATTGTCTAGAGGAGTGAATAAGTCGAAAAAGGGGATTTTTAATTTTCGATAAGTGCAGTTTGTATCGAATTTACAGAAGTATTGATTTTGCTTCCTTAAAATCAATGTTAGAAGAAGCAGAAAATAAAGGGGTTTACTGTTCCAACGCCTTTTCCAAGCCAAACCGTTTTAAAAAATTAACTTTTTTTTATTCCAATTAATTAGTACAGAGAAAAATATCTCCAAAAATTTAGACGTTTATTATTAGTACTTTCGAAATTTGAAATAATTTGTGGAATCTTTGGAGTTCTGATGAAACCTTTTGAAATCCTTTAAATTGCTTTGAAGTTCTGAAAAAAATAGAAGATCTTTGACATTTTAAACTCGTAAAATTTAGTATAGATTTTTTTCCAAGTGATTATCCGTGCTTTGCCTCCATTGTAATTTCTGAAAAATTTATATTTATTATTCCAGGTCGCCAAGGAAATTTGGGTTTGTGAGAATGGAACAGTGACAAAATGGCAAGGTGGAATATTGAACTATAAGGAACACCTCAAGTCTAAAGTTCTGAAGGATAACCAGAAGAGAGAGAAGGAATTCATGAACCGAGGAAAATAATCAATGAGCCCTATTTTTTAAATAAACGAAGAGAAAAAATGGGAAAAGAACGATGTCTACTTCTTGGTAACATTGCTGTTGACCACATCCCACGTACCAATCCAAATTCATCCATCATCTGATTCAGCGCTGCTGTGTAGCGTTCAAACGGATGGATCCATGCCTACCTAGCTAATTTATTTAATTAAAATGGGAAAAAAAATTGTTATCAATAATTACCTGCAGAAAATCATTATTATCAGTGAATTTTGAATGGTGATAACGTGTGGATAAAATAAGTGGATGCATTTCATGTGATATCACTATTAAACGTCCACGAGTATTTCATCCTACACTCTGGAACATAATAAATTGATTAATGAAATTTTAAAATAATTACTGCTGTATTAAATAAAGATACACCGATTAAGGGAGCATTAAATAATGTCATAATATTCTATTCTGATTGTGTTTATTTCAAACCACTAGAATATATTTGGGGACAAAGTGGGGGGTAATACAGGGACAAATGGGATCTTAATCGACGATTTTACGTGCGACGATAAATATTAAAGAGATCTTCAATGAATAAAAAGGCCAGATTAATTATCCTTATATTATTATTTCTTAATAACAATAATTTACAGAATCTGGAAGACAAAGTGGAAGACTTGAAGTTTCAGTCAATTTCTGGTAAATAAGTCTGGCGAATCGATTTATGCAAAATATCAAGGGCCTATTTTTGGTTCAATGTTTAAAAAAACATTTGCGAAATAATTTGTAGATTTACCTCCTGATATATCTTATGATATCTCAGATCCTTTATAAGAATATTGTTGATATTATCACATAACAATATGTACAACATTTTAAAAATATTTCTGCGTCATTTTTCGTAATATCAATAATAATAATAGTGAGAAAATATAATATCAGAAATTTTCAACAAATAGAGTTGAATTGAGTGATTTTTACGCACGAAATTTTTGGTGACGGCGCTTAAATAGATTTCGAATAAATAACAGCAATGCATCCTAAAGTTTCGAATCGTAATGTGAATTTTGAAATACGTCTCAAAAGTGTCCTCTTTCCTTGTAAGGATACGAAGGATTTGCATGTGAATTAGTGAGTTTATTTTGTTCGCTCACATTCATTCCATTAAAAAATCTCTTCTTTGATCATATAAAAAGTTTTTGAAACAATAATAATTATAGGGAAGTGTGTGGAGTTTTCAGTTGAATCGTCCTTCTAGTGAAGTGTGATTCTTACACAGACAAGAACGTCTTTGGAAGGCGTATTTGCCTTAACATTGAAATTTTTTATCTGAAGACGATTTTTGTTACTCATTCGGAGTATATTCGAGAGACGGTAGAAAAAAAATTCCGGGATCAAACGATCCTGCTGCTCAAATCAGACGTTAAACGGGGGTGGATGCAGGTATGCTGCACACTGTTTCCTGCGCGAGAGCAGCATTCCTGAGGACGAGAAGATGAGAGTCCATGTCTTGTAGGGCCTGATCAATGAATGCTAATTTTCGTGCCTGACTTTTTGGTACTCCATGCTTTGTGACGAGAGCGAGATGGGTCACAGCTAGGACAAGGGCTGCAACTCTTGCCTCGAGGAGCCTAGCATCCAAAGGTGGATAGAGGCTGCGAACTACGTCATCCACGCGAGGTGGAATGCGTCGGGCAACCTGAGGGGTGATAAGATCTATTGAGAGCGGATCCCTCTTAAATATTAAAAATTTTTTATAGAAAACGTTTGCGTTGTTGTCTTCAATTTCTTCTTGGTACCAACAAAAGGTAACTGAGAAACACTCAAATTTTCATTATTTTAATCATATTTACCAGTTAATCAACTTAATAAATCAATTCGTCGATTGTATGATTTGTGGAAGGTTACATTAAATATTAAAAATAAATTGGTTGAGAAGTATTGAATTACGCGAAATTCATATTAAGGAATTCGTATTGAAAAAGTTGTATAGAAAGTTCCAATTGCGGAAAGTTTCTTTAAGATATCCTCTTATCAACTCTTCAATAGAATCTGCCAAAAACACGTAGTACTCAAGTGGAAAGCCAATAGAATTGTATAGCGAATTCGCAAACTTGTTCGCATTTAGTCTGATAATGAACTAAGTTGATAGATGATAAGGCTCACATCAACAATTTCCAGAGGTACAGTATTACTGTTGACTGTTCCAGCGATTGAAGTTAGACTGGCAGCTAGTGAATGACAGGATCTCAGTACAGCAATGCAAGGTGGTGCTAAACCAGTGGCATCATCAACCCATCTACACACGAGAAAAATAAATAGACAACTCCAGAAGGACATGTACAACATTAAATCCCAAGACATTATAAATTTAAAATTTGGGAAAACATAATTTGTACAAAATGTTATAATTAATTCTCTATTATTTCCCAAACAATCGTATTCTCAATTCCTATACCATCACAATAATAACTAAAGATATTCGAAATCATCATAGAATACTTCTTATAGCTGAACATATTTTTTCCCAAAAATTTTTCTCTCATTCATCTCTAACATCACTCGTTTCCAAGATACTTAAACAATAATTCTCAACGAAATATCCAAACTCATCTCTCAAACTTTTGACTTTATGAATATTAATTGAGTAGCAAAGATCAATAAAATTGCTAAATATTAACCTTTCAGCTCCAGCAAGCCACTCCTCTCCCTCCCACACATCCAACCCAAGACCTAGTCCATTTTCGCCCTCCAGAAGATCAGAATTGAGATCATTGGAGTCTCTTTGATTCTGAAAAAAACAAAACGAGAACAAAATTCCGTAATTATGGACTTCCCCAAATTCATCCCGATTTCTCATCAACGACCTACATAATAACACCGTTGCCTCTTGCAGATGACGAGGAGAACAATCAGAGCCCCCAGAAAGACAGCAGCCAGAGCTCCCAGAGCAACAGCTACCACGGTTTCCATTCCAGGAGCTCCAGCAGAGGCACTGGAGCTGCTCAGCGACAGTGGAGAGCTCATCATCGGCACGATATTCGACATTTGATAGAGAAAAGAAAAAGACAACGAACAGAAAAAAACTCTTTTCCCAAATTACTATTATATTTGTTCACTCAATCATCGCCACGACCAGTGTCTCGTGGTGTACGAATCTGACGCGCCATTTCTTGCAGTGGAAGGCGGTGACAGTCACGGTATTTTGGATCGGATGCAGGCCTCGAATATTTGACATCCTGACTAAATAAATAAATTATTACAATAATTTATATCGTTTGCAATTCGTTTGCAAGCGAAAGCTAGTTAGCAATTTCGGTTTGCAAGTGTACCAATAATTTGTTATAAATTTTTTTTAATTACTAAAAGTTAGCACCATATTTTCCAAAAATCAATGATAGACGATTCGGAAGCGGGTCAATCGATGCGAAATCGTTTGCAACTAATTGATAGAGTATTATTTCAGTTTAGAAAAGGTAAAATAATCGAAAAAAATATAAAATTACAAAATGCCGAAGAGTGGGAGGTGGTGGTGGTTGCCGCAGTCTTGAACACGTATTGACGAAGCCGCTGATGTGCTTCAAAGGAAACGTCGCTTCCAATTCAATTAAATATAACTAAATATCTTATTATTACAGTTATTAATTGAGTGGGAAAACTGTATCCCATTGTCAGTTTTATTTTCAGTGGATTCTGTGGAATGGTTATTTTAATTTTGTCGGAAAATATGATTTATTTTATTTATAATTTTAATTTTGTACAGAAAATACCCTCCAAGCGCGCCATAAACTCTGCTATGAAAATACATTACAACGGTGAGCTCCATTTTCTACGTCGCCCACACTGTTTGACCGACCCGAAGATGAGTAGATAACAGAGAAATATGCTATTACCTGCTGGTACATTTACAACTTAATCCAAGAGAGGGCTGTTTCTTAGAGAATATTCGTGTAGAGACTGATGTCTGCATCAATCACGCGTTTATAATCGCTGGCATTGTTTCTCGTGGAGTGACTGATTCAGTTTTCTATCGAATTTCATCTGAAAAATTAATTAAAACCGCATAATGTCGGCGATTAGTTTGTTGAATCCCAAAGCCGAGGTGGCGAGAGCATCCCAGGCTCTGGCAGTGAATATGGCTGGAGCTAAGGGCATTCAGGAGGTGATGAAGACCAATCTTGGACCCAGAGGAACCATGAAGATGTGAGGATTCACGTGCTTTCAAATTTGTTAATTAGTCACTTATTAATTTGCTGAAGACTTTCTTGGCAAATCGATGAATGCATAGGGTAGCATATCGTATTGAGAGAAATGTATTTTGGGGAAAAAATATATGAGTTTTAGAAGCCAAGGAGTCATACACGTGACGTAAAAATTTCCCATATATGGCAATGTTGGGTATAGCCGGCACGCCAGCCATTCACTCAATCTGGGCTGGACAACTTGGAAAATTTTTTACGAAATTTTTCTCTTATTTCGGTATTTTCCTGTTTATTCAAATACCCAATTATCGTGAAATTAATAAAAATAATTCCTTCAAGTCACGGGTGCTTGTTTGAAGCAATTGTTATTTTTCAAATATACTATTCGTTGCTAACTAGCGAATAGTCATTTTGGCTATGTTTGACTTTACAATTCATTAGTACTAAAAAAAATCTCTCTTACAATTAATTAATAGTTATACGGTCATAAGTGTCCTTAAAAATTGGAAGATTGTACTTAAAAAGAAATGGGAAAATCTATTGAAATTGATCGTAGGCTGGTCTCTGGTGCTGGAGACATAAAAATCACGAAAGACGGAAATGTTCTTCTGCACGAGATGCAGATTCAACATCCAACAGCTTCGCTTATCGCCCGAGCATCCACAGCTCAGGACGACGTGACGGGTGATGGTACAACCAGTACAGTTCTCGTCATCGGAGAACTACTTAAACAAGCTCATCTCTACATTGGCGAGGGTCTTCACCCTCGAATTTTGACTGAAGGTTTTGAGCTTGCTCGCGCAAAAACCCTAGAAATCCTTGAGTCCATGAAAATCCCGGTCGCAGCTGACAAAGAAAGCCTCTTGGACGTCGCTACGAGTTCCCTGAGGACAAAAATTCATGAAAAACTAGCTGATAAACTCGCTGAAGTCTGTGTTGATGCTGTCTTGGCTATCAGAATTGAGGATCAACCTGTCGATCTCCATATGATTGAGCTCATGGAAATGCAGCACCGGACAGCTGCCGATACCACTTTAGTGAGAGGTATTGTCATGGATCATGGGTCCAGACATCCGGATATGCCTAAAAGAGTTGAAAATGCATACATTCTTACCTGCAATGTCAGTTTGGAGTACGAGAAAAGCGAGGTAAAAATTTTGTCGTATAGAAATATAATTGAGAAATAACATAATCTGTTCCTTTGATATCAGCAAAAAAATGATTGACTGAGAATCTAATTGATTGAATAATTAATTGATTAAAACGAGGGGCAAAAAAGAGATTGCCGTTGGGGTTAGCTTGCTTCCTATGAAGACAATCTGTTGGTTTTGTTATTATTATTTGCTTTATCCTATTCATATTTTTTATATTTTTGCGGTGTCATGAGTCGACTTCCTCTCTAACCGTAACGCGCTATACACCAGGAGCTGTAAGCTCTGTGAAGTGTGCACCCCACTTTGATGGATTGTTACAAAAACTTGATATGTGGTAAATTTTTAGCTACAGATGATTGTGGTGGAATGTTTGTTATGGTTTATAACTAGGAAATCAGCCTTAAATGCGTTCTTACGCCTATGGGAAGCCATAAATCATAGCCGTAAACGAATGGCATTGAGTTTTGAGCTAAAATTGTTTTCTGCCTACATGGACCGAAAGTGAGCATTCTAACCTCGCTTCGCTCGGTTAGAAACGCTTGCTTTCGTCCATTTTGGCAGAAAAATAGTATTCGGCTCTCGGGAGGAGAATCAGACAAGCATTCTCCACGAGCTTACAACCCTCGCCTTCGGCTCGGGTCCCAAAGGCTAAAACCATAAGAATCTACTAGTCCAACTGATTTTCTCTCGAATTATCTGGAACAGGTGAACAGCGGCTTTTTCTACAAAACGGCTGAAGAGCGTGAAAAGCTCGTGGCAGCGGAACGTGAGTTTATCGACCACCGAGTTCAGAAAATCATCGAACTAAAACGCAAGCTCTGCAATGGTACAGACAAGACATTCGTAATTATCAACCAAAAAGGAATTGATCCTCCATCCTTGGATGCTCTTGCGAAGGAAGGAATTATGGCCCTCCGTCGTGCCAAACGCAGGAACATGGAACGTCTGGCTCTTGCCTGTGGTGGAGTAGCAATGAATTCAGTGGATGACCTCCAAGAGGAGCATTTGGGATGGGCAGGACTAGTGTACGAGCACGTACTCGGGGAGAATAAATATACTTTCGTCGAGGAGTGCAAGAAACCCAATTCCGTGACTATTCTACTCAAAGGACCAAACAAGTACACACTTGTGCAGCTGAAGGACGCAGTCAGGGATGGTTTGCGAGCAATTAACAACGCAATAAACGATAAAGCCATCATCCCTGGAGCTGGCGCATTTGAAATAGCAGCCAGTATGGCCTTAAGCAAGTACAAGGAACAAGTTAAGGGAAAACTTCGTCTAGGAATTCAGGCTTACAGTGAAGCTCTCTTGGTAATTCCCAAAACTTTGGCTGTCAATAGTGGATTTGACTCTCAGTATACTATTGTTAAGCTTGTGGAAGAAAGCAACACCCTTGGAGAACCTGTGGGACTTGACATCATGAGTGGGGAAGCATTGAAGCCTAAAGATGCTGGCATTTACGACAATTATATTGTCAAGAAACAAATCATCAATTCTTGGTATGTACAAATATGGCTTTTGTTCTTTTATGTGAATTGAAAATATTTCGTGAAAACGGTAAATTCAATCTTCTGATAGTTCTGTATTTGAAACCATTGCTTGCTTGCTGTGGGTTTTCGGATATTAACGTTAAAAGTGACAAATATTTATATGATTTTTGTTATCGTTAGAATTTACCCTTTTAAATATTCTATTACAGTTAAGAGCGCTTCAAAAAACATTCTTTGAAGGATATAATTCAGCTTGAAATTGCCATCGTTCCTCATATGGAAAAGTTGTAAAAAAAAAAACGTTTTAGGCTTCCAAACAAGTGCAATAATTATCCCTACGATTATGTTGATAGATTGCCTGGAACTATTTACCGATACCAACTTCTTCACTAAACTTATAACAACTTTACAATCATATGTTACTTAATTTTCATATTTTTGCAGCACGGTGATTGCCAGCAACCTACTCCTAGTCGACGAGATAATGAGAGCGGGACTTTCATCCCTAAAGGGCTAAGAATAAGCCGACAATATGAAAAAATGTATTCTTAAAATTACACATGCTTAAATTTGAACACGTAAATTAACATGCATTTTCCTCAATTATACCACGCTTCACCATTAATTTTCATCCCCTTGTTTTTTAAAGGAATAAATAAAAATTGTAATAAAAAAATCTGTAGGTTTAATTCATTCATCAATAACAAATGATAACGCCAGAGTCACCTCTATAAAAATCAAAAATATTTTATTCAAGTGTTTATCGCTTAGGGTACAATATTTACAACATTTTCCAGCCATAGTGAAAATTCTGAGGGTTGATGAGAAGATAATCGTCAGTCTTGTCTTTCCTACAATTGATTTCTTCCGATCCTTGCTGATGAATCATTAGAAACATGACATTCATGAACATAGTGTAAGAAAACTGAGATGAACTGCAAAGAAGGGTTCCTCGGATTTGAAATTCTCTAGATGATTTTCCAAATATAGAGGATCGAGGATTATCATCAGACGGCTTGCGATCCTCTTAGCATATATGACACACACCTTGAAATCATAAGTCAAGATATAAAACGAAAAACAAAAATAATCGAGGACATTAAACCTGATTCTTCCTCATTTTTCCTCATCACATATTATTTTAAGTGTTTTCATCAGTAAGTGGCAGGCCACTCTTCATTATTCATTAATACTTTCCCATTTCTCTTTAAAACTCCATAAAAAAATGTCACTTGTCTTTCAACATAAAAAGAAAAAAAAAACTCGCTAAGTTGTTGAAAGCACTTAGTTCTTCTGTCAACATAAAAGTAATTGTTGTTGCCAGGCATTTTGAACAATTACAAATCCATTCTAGGAAGGTAATTGTTTTTTAAAGTCAACCAGAACGACTTTAGCATCGATGTTCATAAGTTTTGCCAGTTTTGTGCACTTGACTTTCATCTTGGCGACGCCAAGGGACATCACAGTATTCAAATTGGCAAAATTGATAGGGGTCGGAGGTCTTCCGTAGTAGCTCCAGCCAACAGGCTTGATCAAGCTCTCCACCTCATTATCCAACCCCTCAATATCAAATCTCAAGCCAGGGGGATACCTCGGGAGAGGATGAGTAGACTTCCTTGCAACTGATTTGACAGCATTCGAGGGTTTCTTCAGTAATTGTTTAGTCGTTGACTTGCGGGCAACGCCGAGATTCCTAAAGATGTCTGTGGTAGGATTAGGGTGAGGCTCCTCCTCGGGAATGTCCATCAAATCACACTGAGAAACCTTTGCCATGAGGGTTTCAATATTGGTCAGAGATTTTTCAATCGCAGCAGCTAAGCCTGCATGCTCATTGGTAGAATGGTGAGTTGCCTTTTGAAGACTATTGAACGTCTTCAAACATCTTTTACACTTAAAAACTTCAGCATGTTTAACAACATGAGTTGTCATATTGCCCAGAGAGGCAGTGATAAATGGACAAGAAGGACAAGCTAAGCCTTTCTCCCTGACCAACTTCTCCTCCTTTTGGAATCTCATCGCCAAATGTGAATGGAACATGTTGTGATGGGATGTCTTATTGTCTACACCTTGAACTTTTTCCTCGCACCACTTGCATATCCAAATCTCTTCAGATTCAGCGACAACTTCGATGATTCTGAGGGGTAAACGTGCATGTTTCTTCCTTATGTGACACTTCACAGCAATTATTGATCCTTTCATGGGACAATAGCTGCACTTCACCTGTTTCTCAGTATCCGAAGCATCGCTAATCGATTCTGTAAATTTAAATGGCACTCCAGTCGGGTAAATTGACAACTCATTGGCGTCTTTGTGATACTGATTCCAGTGAGATTTGATGGTAGCTACAGATAAACTTCTCACGGTTTTGCAGTAGAAGCAGGTGAAGATTTTCTGACGGGATTTCGCAGAATCGCCTGCCGACAAGGTTTCAAGGTCTTCTTCAATGTCGTCGCTGAAATCGCCAACGTGTCTCTTCTTAATGTGCTGGACAGGTGGATCTGAAGAACCTCCAGGTCTTATCTCCTCAGCTTTCCAATCCAACTGAGGATGGTTTATCTCCGAATGTTGCCAGATATCGACCTGTGAATTAGCTGTAAAGCTGCAATGGACACACTTCAAAGAATGTCTCTTGGCATGTGCTCTCATGTGAGCAGCTAATCCTGTAGAATTTATTGCCGTAAATCCACATTTACCACAAATGTCAGAGAGTGCAAGTTTATCTTCATCGATTGTTGTATTGTCAACCTCATCAATCTTTCGCTTCTTCTTTTTTATTCTCTTTGAGATTGGGATGCCATATTCTTTCTCCCAAAAAGTGTTGCTCAGTTCGCGTCCATTAACATGAGGATTCTTGATAATTGTTTCCTCCTCCCCTTGATGATTTTTCCTAATGTGAGTCTTCATCATTGTTTCAGAATTTGTGCTTCTGTCACAGTACGGACAAATAAACGCAAGACGTTTTAAGTGATTAATCTGGACGTGAATCTTGAAGCCTCGAAGCCCTGAAAAATCTAAATTACAGTGTTTACAGATGTACATTTTCTTGGAGTCTTTCGGGGAGTCTTTCGTAATTTTATCTGTTGATGTGTCTTTAGTGTCATCAATCTCTTTGCTATCAATAACTAGAGCATTCCCATCGTCATCCTCACCATCTGATTCTTCATTCTTAGTTAATTTTGAGATTGCTGCAGTGAGATCGACTGTTTTAGATACTTCGGTCGTCGTTTCTAAACTTGGGAATGGAGTTGCTGCCTTTTCACCAGAGTCTTCGAGAGTTATGGTAAGTGGTGAAATACGTGTAGGAAGAGGAACTTTAGATTTTAATGTTGGCTGTGGAGCTTCTTCCCTCATAATATCCCTCTGGGTGTTCATCAAATTGAGAACCCATTGGCCAACGTCCTCTTTATCTACAAGCTCCACTATCAATGGTTTTTTATCTTTATGCACTTTGTGCTCATGCTTCAACATTCTAGAATGTGAAACAGCCAAATGTCCACAGTCCTTGCAGTGCCATCTCCAGTATTTGAGCTCTGTGTATAAATGATCTCTGATCTCCTGACGCCATTTCGAATTGTATGTATTGCAAATTGTGCAAACGTACATGTTTCCATTGGGCCTTCCATAAGGACCAAATTTCTCTTGAAGTTCCTCATGAGTAAAGACTTTTCCAGGTGTTTTTGAGACTGCAAGGCTCTTGCCCTTCTCAATGAGGACTGTACCGTCAAGCGACATTGATTTAGCCTTAATTTTAGCAGGTTTTGGGGTAAACTCAATGTCGGATTTTCGTTTCCCTGCTTTCGGAGAGTCCGAGGTCTTTTTCACATTATCCTCTTCAAGAAGAATACCTCTGATATGACGAATTCTCGGCATATCTCTTCGCCACAATGGAGTTGTATCGAATGGCTCATCAGCAGGGGGTGTCTCTACACTGTCCGGCTTCTTGGTTCCCTTAATTCGCTCATAAACCATCGTGTAGTCAACCTCGGAATCGTTGATATGCTTGGCAATTATGTGTTGCTCGAAGCTTATCTTTCCAGACGTTTTGAAGGGACAGCCTGTGCATTTGAACTGGGATTTTTCATCATGAGTTGTTGAGGCGTGAGCAATCATTTCTGTTTTGTAGATACACTTGTAGTCACAAATGTTGCACTTCCAATGATTTCCATCCGGATCAGGAATGCCCTCTTCGGGTTCTTCTGTCGGGGATTTCTCGAGACTCTCTGGATTCTCTATTTCTCGAATAACCTTGACAAAGGGTCTCTTCTCTGAATGCTTGTCTGTCAGATGACGCTCGACTACGTGTCTGCAACAGGATGTTTTTTTTTAAATTCAATTTTATAGGAAATTTGAGATTAACAAATGTTTACTTGAGATTTTTGGGAACTTTTTGACGATTTTTTGGGTGATTCGAGTGGATAAACCCTTTCAGCCCGATATGGAGACTGCTGATCTCTGCAGTTTTTGGAAAAATGCTGAGGGGAAATTTTGAGGTACATCGGGAGTGAAAGGAGTGAATATGCGAGTGTTTACAAACCTGTGATAATGGTGGTGATTGCAGTGTGAACATTTGTAAAGTCTAGTATCGTGCATTTTCAAGTGCACACCGAGTTTATCGATTGGTATACTCTGGGTGTCTTGGCCTGGAGGTGGACAGTGAGGACAGCGGAAGAATGATTCTTCTGGGTGCAATGCTTTCAGGTGACAACGCAATAAATCCTCGTTGATTGTTAGGCAGTTACAGTCGACCACACAGCATACGTATCTGGATAAATTTTAAATTGAAGATTAAAGGAAATGGTCAGCATTGAGAATTATCTAATTTCTTCAAGCAGGCGATTACATCTCATCGTTCAGGTAGATGTGAAGGTTTAGATATCTATATGTAGTTCTGCTGTGAAATGGCCAAATAAAATGCACTTTTAGCAATTGGGTTTAGATAAATATATCGGGTTTGAACGTCGGCTATAAAGAAAATCCTTGTGTCACTTCTACTGCTTTCTCGTGAATTTCAAAACCACTTCATTCTGATTTTGTAAAACAGGAAACATTAATAATACAGAAAACTGAGGGGTTTATGCAGGTCTCTAAATCGAAGTAAAAAAATTGACATTACAATATATTTTTTTTATTAACTTGTAAATTATCAATGATGAAGTCCTCGAAAACTCGACAGTTACCATCTGAAATAGCATATTTTGTAATGAAAGGAAAAAACTTGTTTGCACGTGTTATAAAACAATTTTTTTCCTCAAACTGTGCGGAAAAGTTCACTATTCATCACAGCATGATGAAAAAGATTTTTCAAGAGTAATAGTACAGTAATTTTTTTTTTTGCAAATAACTTGTTCTAGGAACAGTTGAATTCATTCTAATTTCCAGTCCTCAACTATACCCTCTCGGATTTGTACGTATTTACCCTTCCCACCCCTCGACTCGCTGGACCGCATTGGCCAAGAATCACGAAAAAATCCTAGCCTGAGGGGAAGACCTTAGCCAGGTAGTCATCCCTAAATACATTCTAGTTATTGAATTAAAAAAATATGCTATGAAACGAAAATACAAAAATGGATGGATTCGACAAAAATACCAACTTGTATTGTATTTATTTTACCTTTGTTTCTCTGGAACATATTTTGGCATCAGTTCAGCTTCACTATCAGTTACGGTTTCCTTAGTTTTAGCTCCCATCCGGCCATTCTGATGAGAACTACTGGCAAGGTTCACCATTTTATCAAACATCTTTTCTTTCTTATCTAAGCACGGCACAGGATTCACCGGGCCTGACTCTGGGACATGCTCGTCCTTGGCATGAAGCTGTAAATGCCTAATAATGTTCGTTCTGACTTTCGTAGTGTAAGCACAAATTGCGCAACGAACTTCTTGATTGTAGATCGCCTGCCTGGGAAGATTGTCGATATCATTGGGCCCAAAAGCGGTTGGTTCTTTCTGAGTTGAATCGAAGGACTTATTCTTGCCGAATTTTCTTTTTCTCCTCTCGCCGGGACCCTGTGCATGTAAGTAATAGATATTTCATTAGGATGGAAAAGGAATAATCAAGGCACTCCGTAAGGAAATGTCATCTTGAAATGAAATGAATTCTTGTCAGAATCATCTATTCAACATTGATCATGACACATTTGATAATTTACATCAATTACATTAATTCATAAACCCATTGCCCTGGCCGAAAAAACTACTTTTGACAAAAACGCTCCAATTGATGCAAGACAATATTCCCTCCTCAATTCTTAAAATCATTCAATTTTTTCCTAAATAATTTCCTTCTCATAGAGAGAGAGAAGTATTTCCACAGAACGAGATTCTCTTGTTCTGAGAGAGTTTTTAAGTCTTTTCGAGACTAGAAATGCTGTCCTTTCTATAACTTCACATATTTATACAATATCTAGTTTGTGATCTTCTTTAGGACTTTTATTATGTAATATTTTCCACAACGAACACATCTTTTGAACTCAATTTTGTATACACTTGAATTCGTTTATTTGCGATTTTCAATCGTTCAATGAGTCAAGTCAATGGGATTCCAAATAGAATTGAATAGCTCATTAATTGTAAATATTATATACACCAAATAACACTTAAAATTTATTTATCAATAAACATAAACGCTTTAAATGCTTACCAGAGGTTGAACGACAAATAAACCATCAGGGGACGGATTGCGAGGATCAGCAGGAACCAGTTTGTTACTCGCAATCTTGTGCTTCTGCTTCATATGGGCGATAGCTTGACAAGCCAATGGATATCGCATGTTACACAGACAACAGCCAAATCTCTTTAGTCCGTGAATCTTGAAGTGATCGATCAAATTGCCAAGTTTCACAAATCGTTTTGTACAGTGCATACATTTGAGGTGAGCATTTTCGCCGGCATATGCACAACGCCCAACGTGTGCTTTAAGAGCTCCAACCTTATCACCCCCAAAATTACAACCATCATAACCGCACTTATACAATTCTTTTCCAGAGAATCCAGTATGCCTGATATCGTCCAACGTCAATGGAGGTTTCTCAATAATCTCACTCTCCTTTTCAATTTCTTTATCATCAAATTCTGAAGGTAATGAGACCTCAGTCGATCCACTGACATCTATCGAAGTATTCGAGTCTTCATTACTGCTGAAGAGAACCGTAGGAGTTGTCCTGCCACTTTGAACCTCCTTCGCTTCTTCCTTCAATTTTAAAAACGGTCGAAGAGATTCTTTGATTGGTGTTAGCTGTAGTTTTGCTGTACTCAGAGGTTCAATGCACTCGAGTATCTCAATATCACTGTCGTCATTCTGATTCTCCGCGACAGAATTTATAACTGGAGATCGCTCGGTGTGCCGCTGCTCTGCAATCCTCAAGAATTCAGGATTATCCAACACATTAATATTAACGAATTCATCTGTCATGTCGAAAGATTTTGGAAGACTCAATGGATCCACTGCATTGTCGATTTGAGTCTTTAATTTTTCAGTAGCATATCTAACAACTAATTCCGGTTCCTGATGAATTAATTGCTGATTCGCTAGATTTGTATCTTCAGAGCTATCACGAATTGTGGAAATTGCTTGTTTCTCTACTATTGCACCGTCAGGAAGTTTCAACATTGGAGATTCATCAGTGAGTAGAATTTTATCTGACGATGATGCAACTGAAGATTCTCCATCAAGAAGATCAATCACTTCGGCCTGTTCAGATGATTTAGTCTGCTTTTTACGGTTGGTATATGTCTTTATTTCGTCAACAGTAGCTGATTGTTTTCTTACTCGCTTCATCGTACCGTCAATTGGAGTCTCCAGGACATTCTTCAACTCTGAGCACTTGAAATCATCATCAAGATTTCTGATGATCAACTGTAGAAGAACGTCTTTGTCTCTCACTGGTGACGGCGGTAGAGATCTCTCGAGAATTTTGGGAGGACGATTGCAGTGAACGTTGCTCAAATGGAGATGAAGCTCCAGAGGTGCATCAGCTCCAAAAAGACAGTATAAACATTGATATTTGTAAATACAATGCATTTTGTAATGGGATATCAAAGCTTCTGCTCTGAGAGCTGAGGCGGGACACATGTGGCACTTAAAAATGGACAGATTAGCTCCATGTTTCATCTTCAAATGGGCAACGAAAGCCTCGGGGACGTAAAACAATTTGTTACACTCATGTTTGCACACAAATGGATGAACATTTTCTCTTCTGTCAATAATCTCGGCAGGATGACGATCTCTCTTAGCGAGAATCACCGATGACGGTTTCCCATGGTGAGCTGAGCTCTGATGTAAATCCACATACGACTGAGTGAATGCCCGATAGAAGCAGTAGCCGCACTGGTAGGCACAGAAGGTATGCTTCTTTTTGTAGTGCCCTAGGAGGTCTTCCCAAGTCTCCATAGTATTGTCATGACAATAGGCACACTTCTGGTAACCATAGATAGTCTTACCAACTTGTGGAGTTTTGGGCTTTGTCACCTTCCCTGCCAATTGCTTCTGAATTGCAGCGTGAGAATTATAGTGCTGACCAAACATCTCCGCTGAGTCCGATGAGAATGTACAGCTTTTATCCATACATTTGTACAAATGTCGGAGTTTTATAGACTGTAACATCGTTGTGAAGGCATCGAACGTTTTTTCTTTTGGTGAAGGCAGTGTAGGTCCCGATTCCTTCGTCTTCAATCCTGAAGGACGCACAAGCTTCAACAGCTTATAATTTTTGCCTTGATGTGTGACTTGGACATTTTGCGATGTTGAAGTTATTTTACTTGAAGGAATAGGAATCTGTTGAACTGCCTGGACTATTGGTTTCGGACTGACCGCAACGGGTTTTGGGGCGGGAGCAATGGGTTTGGGGACTACCACAGGCTTCAGCGCTGGTGTAACTGATTTTGATTTATTGGCAGCAGCAATCATCGACTTTGCAGGGACGACAGATTTGGGAAGCTGTTGAAGGACAAATGTTTGGTTTGGAGGAGTGGGGGCGATTGGTGTTAATCGCGAGAGGATTCCATCGATTTTCCCTATTGGTTTTCTCATTACCTTTTTTAAGATATTTGGACTAGATTTCTTGAGAACTGAAATGCCAACATTTTTTATCGGTGATGTACCTACAGCTTTTCTTATGTCGTCGATGAGTGGACTCTCGGGGTCTGAGGATGCGTTTGGAGCTAGACTAATTACGTTCTCAATTTTTAAAAATGAGCACTCTTCTTCTTGAGTCTCGATGGTTTCGGGACTTATTTGGGGAGAGGTGAGTTCTTGAGATTTTTCCTCTTCGGCAGGGGGAGATGGCTCACATACTGGAATGCCAGAGGACAGTTTGTCTCCGCTGAGCCTCCGTAGACGAATGAAATTCTTGGGAGTGTTTGAACGAGATGTATCTGAATCCACTACCTCTTGGGATTTTTCTAATAATTTTTGCTTTTCCACGAAACTTCTCAGGTCGCAGAGGGGAACGACTATTGGTTTTGAGGTCTCTGGCTTTGTTGGAGAATTTTCGGTGGATTTTGATCCCTGAAGTTGTGCAGCAAGTCTTTGAATTGTTGTCATCATTGGAGCATTTGTTGATGTGTTTATTGTCTCCTTGAGAAGAGTGTTTACATCTGTGGCAAGTTCAGAGTCTGAAATAACCTCACTCGTGTCACTGGAGTCGTCAAAAGTTCTACTGATTTCACCCAATTGTTCTCCATCACTTGTCTCCTCTGCACTATTGAAATCTTTGGGTGCTTCCTCGAGAGACATCAAAGGATCTCTCGGTTTCTTTTCAGACTTATCCGTTGCATCCTCGATCTGGGTCGTTTCATGATCCGAATGCTCGACTTTTGTCACTGGTTGAGAAAGTGCATCTAAAAATGGCGCAGGTATCGCTTCTGTTTGATTCTCAGTTGTTGGATCAGCTCGTTCGTGATCGTTTACTTCTGGCATTAATGACAATTCATCTTGTGGTGACTCATCCATACTCTCCCTACACTCCAACTCCATACCTCCCTCGGATGCCGTCCCCTGCGTACTCATCTTGTCTTTAAGTGTATCAATAATTGATAATCCTGTTCTTGTTGATTTGTTTTGAAGATTTGGCCCACAATTTTTCCACAACTCTTGCATAGTTTTTTGTCGCTCCCTTTGAATCTCTACGTCTTTGTTCTCTATTTCCGGAGGGCACACAAATGCATTGAGTTTCCCGCTGAGAGGGCTCTCAACCTCCCCCCCTTGCGCAGTGTCTGGTTTTGAAAAAGACGATACGGCAGTCTCCTTGGAACCTTGATTCTTGGAAGTATTTCCATTTCTACTTCTCGTCCCTGACGGATTTCTCCTCTTTTGTTTATTGTATTCATTGAGATCAACTGTCGAAGCATCAGAGTCAGGTGCTAATGGATCTTCAGTTCTCAATTCCTCCTCAAAATCAGAATGCGCAACACGATTTTTCAAGTCCAGAAATATTGACATATCAATCTTGATAACTTCTGTCCCAGGATGGTCGGTATGATACTTGTCAATATGCTTTCTCACGTTCTCCTCTCTCAACTGGATAAAATTACACAAGGAGCACAGGTAGCCACTAACAAGATCCTCGTCGGGTAAGAGGTCCTCCTCAATGGCTAGTGTGAAATTTTCATAATTTTTACGACAAACTTTATAATAATGCGCACGCATTGATGACTTGAGTGGCGTTTGGTAGGTACAACTTCGACAACGAAATCTGTACTCCCCAGTATGGGTTGTACAATGCTCGTAGAAAGTCTCCCTTGCTGAGTCCTTTTTTCCCTCTGCCGTAAATATACAGAATCTACAGGCATATTTACGATCTGTACCCGCTTTTATCTTTTCCGACAGTTCTAGCAATATCTCGTCCTTCGATTCGTCGATTGCTCGTTTTGCATCGAGTAATGTGAGTCGCGATATCATTATTTCATCCTTTGGATGGACGGACTTGTAATGGTGAACAATGTTTTTTCCACTGAAACTACAAAAAAGACATCTGTATCTTTCCTGTCCTGTCCATGCGTACTCAATGAGATCGTCGATTTTAAAACATGATCTTTTCTTGTCGGGCGTTAGAAACGACTCCGAATCGTCTTTTTCTTGTTTGATGTTGGCTTTCATTGGAGATTCATTGGATTTCGATCGGATGTCGATCTTTTCGAGCTTCGGTGGTGTTCCCATTGGTTGATCAACAGATGGTTCAAGATTTTCTTGAGACTC
This sequence comes from Psyttalia concolor, assembly GCA_030522845.1. Taxonomy (NCBI): domain Eukaryota; kingdom Metazoa; phylum Arthropoda; class Insecta; order Hymenoptera; family Braconidae; genus Psyttalia; species Psyttalia concolor. The sequence goes on from JAPYZM010000228.1 coordinate 25,295, forward strand.
CGGGTCATCGAGACCATCTGGGGAATTTTCGGAAGCGAGGAAAGGCTTAGGAACTTTGGCAGAGCGCGTTATTGGCGCCTTTTTAGCTTTCTTCGACTTAGAGACAATTCCCATTTGCCATGTTCTTCGTTTCTTCTTGCGTTTAAGGAGTGCTGGTTTTTTCCGTCTGACAATCTTTCGAGGCGGCAGGATTTCCTTTTCCGTCTCCATGACACTGTCTTTGTCACTTTGTAATTTTTCCGGTTCCTCATTTTTATTCTGAACGAAGTCGCCGAGAATATTCGTTATCAGTTCTTCGTTTGTATTGGAAGGCTCCGAAGGGGTTGTCGCTTGTTTGACGCTAGAGGCACGACTGCTTGGTATTGACTCGTCATCTGATGTCACGTTCATAGCGCCATCATCGGGTTTACTCACACTATCGACTCTCGGTTCATCAGATAGTCGTTTTCTGGTTCTCGATGATTTTTCCTCGAGTTTTTTCATATTTATTATTGTCTCTGAATCATCATCGGATCGTTTTTGACGATCAGAGTGCAGTGAAATGTCAACAGCTGCTGTCAGCTCTGATACATCGATTCCAAAACTCTCGTCTGAGGATGTATCGAACATTATTTTTGATGAATCAATTTTCCCCAGATCTGTTTTTTCGATCATTACTCTGGGTTCCCTCATGCTGACTCGTCCGCTTCTTCGAAGTGCCGGAGTGATTTCAGACTCATCTGGTGGAGTTTTCCGTGATTTATCAACATCTGCGGATTCTCTAGAGGGCTCTGGTGTTTCTCTGCACGAGGACAATTCACGCGAACGATTCGTTCTTGTTTCGTCGTCACTTTCAGAACTACTCACATATTGTTTGGATAATTTGGCCGCTCGCTTGCGAGTTCTTCTCACTCGAAGTTTGGGTTTGTCGTCCTCCGGTATCTCTTGGGGCTTCGGAGTTTTACTCATTGATCTGTTACGGCGTTTCGGGATGACTTCGTCTTCGGATAGCTCCGAGTCATGACGCTCTGGGGAACTAGTAACATAAATACCCTTCACTCTTTCACCAACTGATTTTAAATTACCTTCTGCTTCCTTTATCAAGCGACACATCCGGTGGCCTGTGGCTGTTACAACTCCCTCGCTGATAAACATTTCGCGGATGTCCTCCTGCAGCATCTCCAGGGAGTTACGTCGACGAGAGGGCTTTCTACGAGGTTTTGGTGCTGGCGATTCTAATTCACGCTCTGGCTCAGGTTCTCGTTCGGCTTCTTTGGATTCGTTAAGAGTTTCCTCAGACGCATTCATTGATTCTTTAGAGTCACTTAGAGATTCTTTGACATCATTCACAGATTCTTGGGAGTTATTAACATTTTCTTTCGCGTCACTCACAGATTCTTTAGATTCATTTACAAATTCTTTCGAGTCATTCCCAGATTCTGTCGAGTTATTTACCGATTCTTTCAATTCTTCAATCTTCTCTTCTTCAGGTATGATTTTGCTTTTTAATCGTGTGGATTTTGATTGTCGGGGTTTTCTTGTTTGTCGTCTAGGAGTTTTAAGCTTCTCAATCGGCGAATCAATCGCCGGAATCTCTGGGGTTTTACGCTCTGGTGAAGCATCATCAGAACTGTCGGATACAATCACCCTTCGTTTCTTTTTCCCTATTTTCTTCGATTCGATTATTTGCTCTGCGTCTGAAGAACTGCTCTCTGATTGAGATTCAATGATTTTTCGAATTTTCTTAAATTTCTTGGAATGTGCTAAACCTTCTCCCAATTTTTGAAGTAATTTGGCTTGTTCTAAAAGTTTTTTACCTTCTCCTTGTTCTAGAGAAGTTTTGATCATCTTTTCAATCCATTCGCGAGTAATTTCGTTCTTGAAAGCCGGCGGCTCTTCATTCTTAGGATTCTCCTTTATGGTTGCGCTCATATCAGCAATCTTAACGGGAGTGGATGTATCGACTGTAGCTTCTGATTCATCTAACTCATCGCATTTTGTGGATGCTTGATTAGATACCGTGGTTTCTGCTTCTGAAACTTTGAGATCGTGGTCGTTGATTGTTTTTTCTACTGAGACCGCCGTAGGCTCATCTGTCGTACTGGACACCTCCATTTTCTTGTCCTCAACTTTGGCAGCCTTTTGAGTTTCCTCAGGAAGGGATTTAACCGATTCAGCGGGCTTTGGTGGAGGGTCTTCGTCCCAACTTTCTAGTTCAGATGCAGTACTGGATTTTGGAGGAGTTGAAGGACGGGCAGTAACTGGAGGATCAGTTCTCTTGATTTTCGGAATTTTGAACTTTTGAAGACCATAACCTTTGCCAGTTTTAGCTGCTGTGTCAATCACTCCGTAAAGACTCTCCAGAGGCGACTGCATAGTTTCCTTATCTTTAATCAGTTTATCAGTGCTTGTTTTTTCATCGGAAGACCTTCTAACTTTGTTATCACTGAATTTTGTTGATTGTTTTTCCTTTCCAAACTTTTGTTTAGATTTGTTCTTCTTTCTTGGCAGTTTGGTCGAGATAATTGGTTTGTTCTGTTCCTTTGAATCCGAGTTCCTTCTCCTAGGATCTCGATTTGCAACAGAATTTTCCTTTGCTTTTTGAACTGCAGGTTGTGCAGAATCTTTCACCAATCTGGGATCCCTTTTCCCAGGAATGGTGTTTGGAGGGTGTGTTCCCTGAGGACTTGGATCCTTTCGGAATCTGGGGTCTCGTTCTAAAACATTTCTTCCCTCACGATTAAATCGTGGTGGATTATCGATCGGTCCTGGTCGCTCCCATTCATTCCGGCGACTCAATCCAGGATGTGGGGGTTCAGTGATTGCAGGTCTAACGAGGACTCCTCGGTCCCCGGGGAATCTGTCGACACTGCGATTCCTAATCGGTTGAAGATCCGGCCCAGGACCTCGATTCCAGCCGGGAGGGCCTGGAGGGACCGGTGGATTGTAGGGACCCTCTGGTCCTCTGACTCTCAGAGGGTCAGGGTAACTTTGATCACCAGGACGACACTCCCATGAATTTGGTCTCATATTTAGGCCAAATTCTGCAGGACGATCGTAAGGTGGTTCAAATGATCGATTTTCGGGGAATCCTCGGGGATTAAATGACTGAGTCGACATTAACGGCGGAATCGGTTGAGGAACAGGATGCTGGGGCGAGTGACCGATATCCTCGGAGAAAATAGGGTCTCCATAAGGCCCGTGGTTCATTTCTAGACGACCAGGGGGACTCATCATCGGTCGACGAGCGAGATTGGGACTGTATTGAGGAGACATATGGTGCGCTGGGTGTTCTATGGGACCGGGTCCTGAATTTGGGCTCATCCACATGTCTGGGTGGTTCTGGTGGGGATGATTGGAAATGCCTGGAGGGTGATTTGGATGGTGGGGCGGATGACTTGGAGGATGATTTGAGGGGTGTTGATACGGATGGCCAGGCATCTGCTGGGGTTTGTGTTCATAACCTCCCCACTGTGGATTGTAATATTCCCGATTTTGTGGAGGATGCATTGGCCTCTGCATATAATACTCCTCATCTCTTCGATACTCCACATCCTTATCCATCTGTAGAGGATCTCCACGCCGAGAGAATAGTTCTCTCTCCTCCACAGATGGATGATTATCAGTCTGCTGATGTAAGATTGGGAGATTTGTTTGGAGTTTAGCGAGATTCGCCTTGTCCCCCTCAGACAGCCGTGAAAAGGCACTGTTAATGACGTTTATGTCCGGCATTTTTGGCTGATCGGTAAGGTTGCTGAAACGATCGGTCACGAGTCGAGGTATTCGTTCATAATTGTCTGCGTATCTAGGCTCAGAACCTCGGTCTTTTCCCACTGGTGACATAGGACTATTCCGAAATTCTGGTTTCTTAGATGAGCACTGATCTGGCTGAGGAGCGGATTGCGATTTTCCATCGGCTTGGAGGCCTTTACGACCGTACAATACAATGTGCTTATCGCATTCCTCCCACTGACGATTCCTCTCTCTTTCTATATCTTCGATAGTCAAAACAAAGGATTTTGAAGGTTCTTTATCGAGTGTCTTAGAGTTCTCCGATGGTTTACCTTTTGGAATGCGGATTTTCTCAGATTTTGAAAAAATTGCGGACTTTTTATCATTCTGATTCGTGGAATTACTGGTTCCAGGATGACTGTCAGTGCCGTCATTCAGAAGTTCAGCTAAATCGTCCATGGATAATGGTGGTTCAGTTAAACCACGAGGAGGTGATATTAGCAGTGGGGTCGGGGGTTTCGCATTCTTCGAGGGGGATAACAATTCCTTTGATCTCGGTGATCGACACTCTGGAGAAGTCAACCTTATTTGTTTTTGATTCTCCAATTTTATGGGTACTGGCACTGCAGGAGTGTGACGAGCATTCGATACATTCCTAGAATCTATGAATGCATTATTCAGCGGTTTATCATTCCTCGCCTTGGCGGAAGAATGATTGTCTACAAAGTCACTTGACGACTCCTCTTTACGCTCTGTGGGAATGATAATTGGATGTTTTGTCGGCACTCGTTCAATCTGCTCAGGACTCGATGGTTTACTGTCAATCTTCACCGATGAATAATCTTGTTTGCGCTCGGTGGGAATGATTATTGGAGCCGATGTACTCTTTGGTTGCTCATCTGGTGATGCTGGTGGACTCGGACTTGCCGGTGTTTCCTCCATTGTTTTTGGTTTTTCTTTAGGCTTTTCAGCTTCTTTCGCTGGTTTAATTTCAGTTGATTTGCTGGAAATTGAAAAATAAAACTCTCGATATCGTCGACTATTCGTATTCATTGCTATTAATTTTTTCACTTGATGATGATGAGAACTCACGTTTTCGGTGCCGTCGACTCTTCGCTTTTCTTACTTGTGGGAAAATTCAGACCAGCACTTGTTCCCTGAAACTCGTATAGAATTAGCCCCATTAAATTACAACTACTGTACATGCACTACTGAAGCCTGAAATTAAATGATTTTTTTCATAAAAAGAACACAAATCTAAGTCGAAAACAAGACAAATTGCAAATGAAACGTCAAAAGCCCAGCAGAAGCTAATATTTTCCGTCAGGTATTGTTATAGCATGGGTAGCATAATTCTACTGTTTATTGCACTGAAGAAGAAAATACGAGTGATAGAAAAATATATAGCACTAGCAGTCATCAGTTTTTGGTGCAATTTTCACTAGAAAAATCGACAAAATATTGCAAACTACTAACTATGAGATTCAGTACATACCTTTTCCACTTTACTGTGCAATTTTTGAAGCACATCTTCACATTTTTGAAGTGTTTCAATCCTCAACCTGTTAAAATATATAATTGCATAGTACGAGAGAAAATCATTGTCGGTGAGGGTAATAAAATTAACATTTTACCAGGAATAAACATTTAATATCAAAGCATGCGAGATTTCTGCAGTTGTAATATGAGTGTTGTGAAAAAAATAATTATGCAAAAGAAAGCAAAACGTATGCAGCTTGCAGCTATTGAATATTGACGAGACAGGGGAAAATACTTGGAGAGTAGCAGTTGGCATTTACAAATTTTTCATTTCGCGTCATTTGGAGTTTCAACAAATTTCTGCATACGTTCTGAGTGTTTACAAATTTTACGATTTTCATAGTCCTCTAATTACTGTGATGCATTATTTATTTTTTTCTTCTATTTCCGATATTGAATGAACATACTTTCTCTTGCTGTCCGTCAGTATTCCACGAAGTTGCTGCATTTTGTGCAACTGTACTTCACGAGACTTATCAGTTACTTTTTGAAGTCTCTCAATCATTGCCTCCAGGAAGGGAATGTATTTTTGCATCTCGGAAAACTTCTTCTCGTAGGCGTCCATCTTAGCCTCCTATATGTAATGTCACCTGCGTCGGAAATCGATTCATTTTCATTTATGTTTAATGTGAATTTAATCAATTAAGAAATTCATAAAAATACAATTTAACAATATTGAATTTGGAGATAATTGCTCACCGTGAGCGTAATGAATTCAAATTCCGATTATGCAACACCGCAAATCTACCGTCGGAATCCGTTACGACCTGAATACCCTGTCAAGTATCCATTAATTACCACCATCAGCGCTTCTTCTACGCCTCAATAAAACTAAAAATGCCAATTCACTGTCAACGCAAAGTAATTTCGCTTATTTCGATAAAGAAAACGAGAGCCAATCGTAAATATATAAACCGCTATACGAAACCAGTCAATGAAAGCTGAGTATTTTCTACGATATTCCCAGAGAATCGCGCATGTGCCAATATCGAATTATTTAAAAGTACATGTACAAGTACAATGCACTAATGCAGATTAATAAAAAAATTAACAATTGCAAACTTCATGATCTTAAAATTATTTATTTAAATATTGTTAACAGAATGACGTCGTCGAGTGTTGATCATACGCCGGAATGGTATGCTCCTCCAGAATTACCAGAATTTGCATATGTAATTATTATGTAAAGAGGACAACTGGATCTCCTTGTTTTAATATTTTATATTCTCAAAGTCTAGGCGCAAAATTTCAACTTTTCTCAACCGATTTCATCACTTTTAATCATTACTTTATGATTGGTTTTATCTCCTCGTGAGGTCTTTACTATCAACTGTATGCTGTGAACGCCCAGTGAAAAAAAAATGCTGCGACACCAATAAACATGCCGAATAGTGAAGGCATTCATCCCTCACATAGATTACGTTCACATCCGTACATTTAATAATAATTTCGGTTAGGCTTGTGTCCGTGGCTGGCAGGAACGGTCAGACCGAGTCGAGGTGCTCAACTGGTTCCTCCTGTATCTCAATACTTCAAGCGTTGGGTTCATAAACCATCGGATCTCGTTGAATTTGCGGTTCTCAACGTTTGCTATCCTCACCGCTTGTCAATTGTCGAATACCAATGCAATGAACTCTATCATGAAAAATATCCTCATAACGGCTGTATTACTCTGATTACTCCGGTAACGAGTAAATGCAGTCCTTAAATAATTTTTCTCTATTATTTCCTACAGAATAATTAGTAAAATCAATTCAACTGCCATGTCACTCTTCATTTATCTCTCCAATCTTCATAATTCATTATAGTTTCACTACTGTTCACGTTGGTATCGATTCTCCTGACGATGTCATATCACTCGGCGCACATTTCTTATCAATAATAATGACTTAAGTACTTTTCCCGTCAACGTAAATGCTTTCTCAACGTATCCCATCATCCGATTATATTTTAGCTACGTATGAAAATTGTACAAACAAAAATTGAGTGGCTAATCTGTCGAATATCCGCAAAGATCACTGATTTACAGCCTCAATAGTTTTTTAATTGATTCAACAAGTGAAAGAAATTACGCAGTACACCTAGGTCTCGACTCTTGTCATTTAACGGATTCACCAGAGTGCAAGTGCCAAGGAGTAAATGATAAATAGGGTGGGCAAAAAATAATCCACAAGTTCCAAGGCTCGAAGCCTTGTCCCCCTTTCCACAACCCCACCCCCCGGTATTGTTACATATCTCCTAGCTTTCTTTGTGAATAAAAGGAAGTTTCGAGCAAAGGCGAATCGTACCGTCTTTGTCGTACTGAGAGTATTACCGTGGCACAAGGTGGTCGGGGGTGTTGAAAGCAGATGGTGTGAATATTGTGCCTCACCAACGATAGATCTCGCTGGCGATCAACGTCTCACGTGCAAACCCATGCGTTCTTTTTTTTTTTATAAACGTTTTACTCTTGTTTCTATAACCGTTTACGCACCGTTTTTGTGTTGGCCCGATGATGCTGCTTAAGAACTAATTCAATGCTCGATCAAGCACGATTTATCACAGTTTTAACTCTTTCTCGGTACTCGATGGTAGTTGTAGCACAAGTCCTACTTCACGCTTCTACTAATGTCGAATGAATGCTCGGATCTCGCCCCTCCCCAACGGTTTGGGACGACAACCTATGCCCATCCGGATGGCAAGGCTACACCAGCGCCACCGGAACACGACGGAATATTCTACAAATGTTAATAATAAAATAATCGTTATTTATTGTACTGAATAATTCCTCGTGCGATGATTTAGAGGAAAGTGATTTTTTTTTAATCATGCTAGTTGCTGATCTATCAGGCACCTCAAATAATCTAGGATCTTCCGATACTCTGAAGAGCATCTGGGAAGCTGACAAGTGTAGTTCCGAGGGGAAATCTAACTGCATCTAACTACGACGTAGCTTGGAAAATTCACGAAATGGCCGCCGCTATTACGCAAGATCTGTATGTCTACCAATTTATAGCACAATTGCTTTATCGATTTGCAGACTACACTTACGACACGGTGATATGGTTTTACTCAACTTTTTTATTTAATTTACTTTTACACGTCTTTTGCTCAATGGCTTAGGCATCAGCCAAATTAGTTTGAGCTGGCTATATTTACTAACGGCCAAGACCTGAGTTTTCTCTAAGTATTTTCTCCACGTTCCAGTCACTACTTACAGTCATACCCGAGATTTCATAGGGATAATCTTGAATGAATTTTGGGATCTCTTCAATCTTCAATTTACACTGATGATAGACACTATCGACAACGATGTGATTTGCTCACACATTTCAGCTTAGCAGGAAATCAAACACGCCCCCCCGTGAATACATCGTACACTATGAGATATTTATGGGAAAGATGCTACGCTGGATAAGTCCAATAATTTAGGAATTTACAAAACTGCAGGGGGCATTTGCAAAAATTATTTCTGGTACGTTATTCATCAGGGAGTACCTCATCACGGATCAATGCTATGAAAGGTGGAATTAAATGTGAAGGGGTAATTTACCGTGTGTAAAGAGATCTAAGGATTTATCCTGAATTGAAGGGACCTTGAAAAGCATTTTCACTCTAAACACATCATCACAAGTGCATCATCAATACCTTTAACATACCTCAAAGACCACAATTCCTAGCCGTCCAATACTTTTCCCTTAGATTTAGGCACACATCACAATTAAAAGTTGTACCGTAGCAATCAACGCCCATTCACTTATTACGTTAGACATCTTAGATTACTCTAGACCTCAGAATTACGATCAGAAACAGGGGACAGGGACTCACTGTCACTCGAATGCTCCTTGTGACGTTGATCCTAACACCGAACATTGGCCGAAAGGGTGTTACGACCATCCCATCTGCCCATAATGGCTGCCGTTCATATTTACTTTGTAAAAAAATCACCAAAGGTTGTCGACTCTTTTTCTTTTCTCCTTAGCAATATGACTCCGAGAATGATACGCATTACTCACCCATTCGATTACAAATGCTCGGTATTTTTCTCATCGGTGAACAATATCTACTCATATTTCATCGAGAAATGTAATCCGATCGCATCTCTTTCCACGAAATTTCAACATTTTATTGTGAAATGGAGATCCAGTGCTCGTACTACTGAATAGAGTTCGACGAATTGTCCAAGCAAATGTTATTAGCGACCTCTAATTTCTATTTTTTTATGCCGTGGTTTGACGAGAGAAAATTAGTCTGTCAGTTTTTTTTCAAAGTATGTTTTATTTACGTTTTCACTCGCCTTTACTTACCGCAATTGAAAAAAAAATGGAGAAGTTTTGGGAGTGAGGTAATTCCTGCTGTGCAATAAGGGTTTAGGTATTTGATAGAGCTGGTCCGGAAATCGACACAAGTTGGGACTGTTTGAAGCGAAGGTTTGGAGAACTGTTACGATCTGCCGTCGCACAGTGAGGACAAGTACCGTAGGTTACAGAAAATTGAACAGAAGAAAATTCTAGTCTCGAAGATCAGCAGAGGATGAAGAGACCGATTTACTACTTTTGACTTGGCTTATAGAGTATTTTGAAGATCTTGGAGACGTGGTCGCTTGAATATTATTCGTATTTTTCAGATTTTTTGACAGAGACGTCTTGCCACGTCCCCTGTAGTTCCGCCATTTTGTGGCGAGTAAAGCTTCGTCTCAATGGGTTGGCGGCGGTGGCAGTCGAAAGGAGGAGGGAGGGGAAGTGAGTTCGGCCGTTGAAAAAAACCGAATGAACTGCAGGGGCAGAGGTTCTCATCCTCAGTTCTCAAGGATTTTTTTCAGTTTTGTTTTGACTTGGTACTCCTTTTATCGTGTTTTCTTTTTTCATTCATTAGCTTACCACATTTTACGCTTAATAACTTTATTTACAAAATATCGAGCCGGTACATGCAATGATAAAATTGGCCTGTTATCCGCTTCTGTCCCCTTATCTGTTTATTTTTGGGATTTTTGTATCATCTTTCTTGTCATTGAATTTTATTATTTACAAAAGTTTTAGTTTTATTCTATAGTTCCTCTCTTTTTTCCCCGCTTCAAGATGCAATTACATACTGAGAACACAGCATTAACCATGATTTTTAAACGTTTTGTTTCACTCAATGCAAACGATAAAAAAAAAAATTGATCCATTTAGTCTCTAATCAGGTCACAAAATGATTGGTGTGTGATGGTTCGTGAGGCTTATTAAATAACCTTTCAAATATTTGAGAACAACAAATTATTGAGAGCAAAAAAAATTGAGTTTAATGAATTTTTCGGTTTTTACAGCGGTAATGGCATTTCCATGTATCTAATTTTTACTTTTTTCTAATTGTGATTGAGATGTGTTTGAAGACCTGAAAGTTTGTTGCAGTATCTTGAGATATCTTCATTGTTATCTTCAAATCGCCATTCTCTTCAATTAAAGAAAAATCAGAAATAAAAACGAGGGAGCCTCTTTTTAATCTAAGGTGTTTTTTATTTTCATCGCCCGCTTTGTTCAGGGGCAAAATGGGTATTTTATCATTTTTCCATTTCTCACTGATAATTATTATGCCAACAACGCTATCAATGAAAGTTGTTACTGACGGTTGCACATAGAACTCTTTTTAACAATGCCTTATTTTTTTTATGGAAACGATTAATAAATTTAATACGGAAAAATGGAAGGAAGAGATTGAATTGAATTTTTAAAAGCAACATATTCTGGAGTTTCATGAGTCTTCTACCACCATCTTCATTAGTTCCAACGTTGAACTATGTAAATAAATACAAGACATAAGTACACTGATCTCCTCGTTCTAACCCTCCAAAAAGAAGTTTTCATGTGTGATGCATTTTACAAATTAGAACGAATTATTAATCCTGATCGTTTGAATTCATTAATTTCGCAACTGCTGCCACCCCAATTGAAAGATATAATTATATATAAAAAATAAATGATGAAAATAACAATGAAACACAATGGTTATTTTGATTTTTTAGGAATAATTAGAGAGTGTAGAATTAAAAGTGAGTATATCGATTTTCAAAAATGAATAAATCCGCCTTCATAAAAATAAACAATTTGTATTCTCACTTCCATGTGTGGAATGTTTTTTCTCTCCTTTCATCCAATGAGTTTCATCCTCTCATATTCAATTATTTTTTACCAATTTTCACAACCCAAGATTATTTAAATAATTCCTTCAACTGTGTCATTCGTACTTTTTCATCTCCCTTTGATTTCTGACATTAAGTTCATTATGCCTTTACCTTTGTTCTCTCCGATAAATCGCGGTAACACTGTAATCCTCGCTCTGTATTTCTAGAAAGTTATATAATATTTATCGTTAATATTCATATGCGTGTGTGTGTGTGACTTGGAGATCGTTTTTTTATCATCGTCAAATTTGCTCATTTTTAAACACTTTGTTTTCCTCCATTGGGCTCTGATGGCGCAGAGGGGAATTGGCCATTTTTGACATACTTCCCAGTTATTAATCCATTTCTCATTAAATCTCTGATGTTCAGAGTTGTGTCCAGTGTTTCGCCTTTAGACATCTTTCTCGTTTCACATTTTGTTTTTGCAACCAGGACGAAACAGTTTTGCCAGTCTTTTCGATAAATACAGTCTAAAACAATAATTCCATTGTGGAACACTCACGCGTACGTGGATGCAGTATAAAACTGAATATTTCCGTTATGATCTTCATGTTGATCATTAATTTTCTATTTTATCCATCGACGAACTGATCATGCGTTTTTCTCTCACTTTGCTCCTTCGCGTTTCCATTAAAATAAAAAAATAATAATTCTCACTTTGTTTGAGCTTTTCCATTCCTCTGGAGAAAAATAAAAAATAGGTTTAGTCGTGTACTGCAGCTGAAGCCTGCTGTAGTCGCTCCAATTCTTCCAACGATAAAACATTTGTTTGACCAAGCTCGGGCAATTTTCCAGCTCGTGCTTTAGCGAGTAACTCTGGACTAAACCATCTGGCTAGTTGATTTGATGTTGGTGAAAGACTTCCACCGTTGCTGCCTGGTGAAGATTGTCTGCCCATTGGGATGTTTATTGGCTGCTGTTGTGGCCGTATTGTTCTACCGTCTGAGGATTAAAAAAGGATGAGTTTAATTTAGATTAATTATTTTCAACTGATTCATTCATATTTTTCCTGATTAAATCGAAGCTCCATGGTAAATTATTGAAAGAGGTGCAATTGAAAAGTGGCTTCCATTTAATCATGAAGGGCTAAAATCATATTAGAAGTGTTTTACTGGTGATTTAGGAGATGTTCTGTGGTTTAGGACATGGGAAAACAGGCCTCAAGGATTATTCAATGCCAGTTTCTGGTGACCATTGCATGCAATATCATTTTTCACTGTGTCATCTGTAATAGTTACAGATTATTTCATCAAATTGTTAATGCAAATTATTCATTCAAACTGCAGGAGTTAAAACTAAAAAAATTAAAATTTTTGTCAATTATAAAGTTATTTTAGAAATGACGAATTTTGTCATAAAATAGCAAAGACGCTTCATTGTTAATTCTGAAAATTCATAAGACATTCAAAGATCCTCTCAATATTTATTGAATCCTTATATTATTTCATCCCGAAATCATTCAATCAGTAATAATAAAATTCAAAGATTATAAAAAAAAATTTGGTAGACAACGTTTTTAAGTACATAAGAGAGATCTCTCATTGTTTTCCCCAGAGTCAGTCATTATTGAGAAACTTTAGAAAGTATTCATTAATAAATAAATAAAAATTAATGAAATAAAATAGAAACAATAGAATTCATATTTTGACTCATCACAGCAGGAATTACCTGTTCGATTAGAATTGTAGTTTTGGTTTAAGGCGAGTTGTACTTGTGAATTGACATTACGCTGCTGTTGCTGCTGTAATATATTAGCGAAATGTGTCTGGACCAGTTGCTGCTTGCTCTGATTGTTCATTACATTAGTTCTTTGGCTAATTACAGAATTTGGCGATACATTGTATTGAGGAACATTTGGGGGTGGAAAGGATGTCGGCATCGTGTATTTCGAGCGTGCCGGGTTACTGTAAATACCCAGTGATGGCCGCAGTGATTGATTCTGTTGTTGGACAGATGATACAGGTGGTGGTTGTTGCTGTAGCTGGGACTGAGGTGGTTGGGACTGGAAATTCGGCGGTCCGCCGTATGGAAATTGAGTTACTGCCACTCCTTTCACTATTGGTCGGCCAGCTGTTGATGAGATTTAATTATAATAAATAGGCTAATCCTAAGAAATTTCTCTTGTCTAGAAAGAATTTTCACTAATTTTCTGCGAAAGATCCGTTCAACACTCACAGAGCAATGTTTTTAATGATTGATTTTTTGTAACAAGATTTCTACGATAATTGTCATCGTCCCCTTCCAATTACATATATGACATACATCTTGCATTTTAGTAGATTAACATGTCAACCAAATGACAGATTGTGCAATCTGAGATCGACTTGGTGAATTCAACAAGTCAATGTCGTATATTTTGACTGGAAGGATTACAATTCAATGTTGACAAGGTCTTATTGTAAAACATCACATATATCAAAGAATGAAGAGTAGTATGACATATCATTTGGTCAAATTTCCGTCGGTGTTGAAGGGGAAAAAAAATCACTCAGTATTGAATTAGTTGTTACGTTAATAAAGAGAAAATACAAGCTTTAAAGTTGGTTTTCAATACTGAATTGATTGATTTTCAAATGAATGAGGTCTCGAACGAGAAAGAGAGGCCAATTTTCCTACCAGGATGTTGTTTAACAGGCTGATTCGACCAAGCCGGTTGCTGATTCGGTTGTGGCCTTACTGTGCCCTGTTGCTGCTGTCTTGATAAACCTTGGGCTATTAACTGCACTGCAGACTGCATCTGCTGCATTTGACTCGCCTGATTCTGTGCAGCCAATTTGGATACTTCGGGGCTTCCTACATTCAGAGATTACTCATTTATTTCATCTTACCTCTTCATTATCTTTTATAATTATAATCGTTCAATGGAATCGGTTCAAGTTTAGTTATTATGAACAGCCAGAAACAACTGTTAATTATTTCTATTTATAGTTTTTCTTCTCGATTGTACTATTCTGTCGAAAATTATCAAGATGCCGTCTTTGGAGAGAATTTTATAAGCTACAAATTCAATATAAAACCTTTCGAAATACAGTAAACTCAGAAAAACTATATCTAAATTAAATAATTGTCATATTGAAAAAGAATTCATTCATTCACTCATTCATTCATTCATTCATTAATTATCAAAATGGCGAAAAAAGAAGCTCCACTCAATTAAATGCGAAATTTCGGAAAATGGGATAATCTTAATTAATTGCTAGAGCAACATAATTGTCAATTATTACAATCTCGTTCAGAATCCCTTGAAAATGATTTGACTGAAGCAATATAATTTTTAAAAAATATATACTTCTCTCAAGTACATGAATATTTAGGCAAAATTATTTTTTCTCCCCGGCGGGAGCAAAGTACTCACTTCCCTCCCGCTACGCGGGAGGGAATTGCGACTTTACTCCTACGCCGGGAAGAAAAATCATGTTC
>JAPYZM010000229.1:0-40649 GCA_030522845.1 Psyttalia concolor
GAGGCAGGCGGGGGGGGGGGGGGGGAGGGGGACAAAGTGCAATTGTTTTTCAATCAAAAAATTGCAAATTAAGTATTTGGATTTTGTTTTTTTTTGTGGAGAGTCCAGGAGCCGACGTCGGTCTCCAACGACTGGCGCCCGGCTAAAAGCACATTTACACTCCTTGCTCGCTGAAAAACCTCACGCTCGGCATGCCACACCACACAACAACTGAGTAACCAACGTTAAAACCCGTTGCCTCCTAGCTCTCACTTTCTCCGACGAGTTTGTAGTTTCATTTCAGTTTTGTAAAACTCTCTCGGCTTGATTTCTCCCACTCCTACGATCATCTCGGGATACAGACGATATTTTTCTATCTGTATCGGGCTTTTGGAGGTGGTGATGGCATCAGAATTACCATAATCTATTCTTGCGGGGGAAGTGGAAGGTATTTTGTGAATATCGAAGACGAGAAATTTTTGATTTTGACTGAACAAATAGCTTTCTTCTTACTCAAACTCCATTTTCATTTGTATATATTTTTTTCACTAGAACAAGAAGAAATAAAATAAGAAAAAACTAGAAATCGAATTTATTTTTAGTTTCTTTTTTGGAACCTACTTCTGCATTTTGAAGGACAAATAATTATTTCATTAAATAATTTATGATGAAAATGTGCCATTTGTATGTGCAATTAACCCAACAAACACTTAAACATCCCCAAGGATAATAATAATAACAAATAATAAAAAATAATTCTTTCCAGAATTTTTTCTATTTGACCTCAATGAACTTCATTTGAATTAAATGAACAGAATTGAAAATTCTGAAGCAGTGAGAATTAAAATGGTTCAAATAAAATCGCGGCTTACCTGATTACACGATAAATAATACGAAATTTTTCAATAACAAAATATTCGGGCTATACCGTGCAAGAATTAATTACCCGAACTCGCCGATCTTAAATAATCTCTCTCAAATCGCTTGCGAAATAATCCCCAAGTTTCCGCATTTGACCCAAATTTAAACATAGATCCATTCCTCCATGAAATTAGAAATGAAATAATTCTCTAGGAAATAACGTTACACTTTGGTGATCATTGTGAAAGATTAACTTGTACTTAAACAATTTTTCTAAAACACTCGGATATATTCTTTTTTCTCTCCACAATTTTATTGTTATGGCCAAGGAAACGCGTTCGAGTTGCGAAAAATAATAGTTTTGGGGACATCTGGAGTCTCTTTGTACGCCAGCGGCCGTAACGAAAGTGGCAATTCTCTCCTCCAGTGTTGTTTCTTCTCACTTCCGGTGACTCAACACTAATTTCTCGAGTTCTGTCATATTTCGAGTTCAATTGTATTCGTATTTGCACGTTTTACCCGTGAATATGCGAATGAAATTTGACAAATTCCTTCGTAGAAGTAGCCTTTTTTTTTCACGCTCCCGTTGGAACGAGACAATGAGGCGATTTTTTTTCTCTTATCTCACAATTCAGGAGAGAATTTCGGCATTATTCTCATGATAATTACCTTCAATGCGAATATTATGGGAAATGGGAACGGATGTTCTCAATTGGTCTCTTTAAATATTCTCGTATGGATTTGATCAAATGAAAACTCAAAAATCCATTGATTTTTATTGTTGAAAAATTAAATGATTCAGCGTCAATCGTTGGCAAAAAATAATAGAAAATGATTGACAAAAAGATGTCAAACTGTCAATTTGAATAGTTAATCGAATACTTTCGATGAAATTAATGGAATGAATGGAATGGAAAAATAATTGAAAATAAAAGTGCTCGAAGGTATATAACTCGTCGGATTCTGATCTGGTGTGCAAACCCGAGGTACTTTCCAATCAAGCCACATCCGGTTTTATCCGTTCCTGACGACAACGAGATATGTTCAGTCAAGATCAAGTGGAAAGTTTAAAAACCCCGGGTAACTTCAGCCGGCAGGAGGTGAAAAAAAAATTCTACTACGGGACTCACAAATTCTGAAACAAGAAGATTAATACTTTCGTTGTCCGGAGTCTCAGATGTCTAGAATTATGACGTTACGAGATGACGAGAATTAGGGAGAGAAAAAAAAATCACTGGTCTAGCTGCTCCTTTCCTCTGAACGAGATCATGATAGGTGTAATAATGCCTTTGAACTTTCTCCGGTATCCAAACTCTCGAAAGTCATGTGTTACAACTTTTTTTCCCCCAGTTTTTGATATGGAAAAAAACGCGTCCGAGAGGTAAAAACAAGGAATTCTTGAGTGAAAATTACTTGCCAGTGAATTCAAAAATTGTTCCTTTTTGTCAGGCTGTCGCGGACTCTTTAGGAGATTTTTGTTAACCCCTTGGGGAATACCAAGTAAATTAAAAATTATAAATAAATAAATCGATGAATAGATTCCATCAGATGAAGGAAGCCCACTGAGAAAAAATTTTAGCACTGACAGAACAATACCATACTGCCAAAATATTTGTTTTGGAAAACAAAATTCCCTCAATTCCTACAGTAAAATTCTATTTAAATTCTTGCTTCGCGAATTTCGCTAGTGAACTATTCTTTAGAGGCGAATTTGAAGCAAGATTTTGTGTGTAAATTTCTGTCATTTGGTTATCTAAAAAAATATTTGATGGGAAGAATTGTATAATTGTGTTGTATTTTCCCTTTTCAGCGGGAGGACAATTTTTACTTGAAAACTTTGAGGAAACTCCCGTCAGAAAAATCATTTCCGGGCTACCTACCTTCCCCGCCTGAAAAAAATCCATTTCCCACGAGTGTCGAGTGACGTTATTCCACCAAAAATATGTCCCTCATAATGGACCTCATGCGAAGGTCGGCACGATTTCGTCAAGGTCGTACTCCCAATCCTCCATCAACAACCAAAACAACTAGTGGGAGAGCCAAAAAAGTCATACAATAATAAAAATATTTCCCACGCGTGCAAATAAAATTCCCTACTTTCAACTAAAATTTCTAATTACGCTGGGATGCTCAGTTATTATGTGAATGCATACAACCCATTGAATTTCTTACTTACATATCTACACTTTGATTGTATTTGGGACCTACTTTTCGTATTGGCCACCGACGGGCTCTGTACACGAGAGAAAGTAAGAGGAGTCGACCGAACTTATTTTTTTTTATCTCCTCCACTTTATTCTTTCTGAACGTTTTTTTTTTCTCTTGTCCATTTCTTTCTTTTTAAAGCGCCGCTGTCTACTCGACGTGAATCTAAGCGGCTTGTGCTCACTCGTGAAAGTAATACGGACTTCTGGTGATATCACGGGCTTTTTCATTGTCTGCAGAACGCATTAGGATAATTCATGGCATTAAATTGTTTATGGCTTGTTAAAGATGTCTTTGAGATATTTAATTACACAGAATGGGACAGAGGTGATTTCCGCGTTTTGTCGTTGAAGCGAGGGAATTTCTAATTTGTAAGAACTGAACTAGTAAAATATCCCTTGCATTTGTTATTTTGAGTTTGTTCATCACCCATTTTATTTATTAATTTAGTCATCATTGGGTTTTCTCACTTATATTTTTTTTTTGAAGTTAATGGTGTTATTAAATTTTTTCGTTTTCATTTCTTAGGCGGCGGGGCTTAGACAGTTGCGTTTGTTCGGCTCTAGAATTTTAACATTTTCTTCTGTCCGACGATAACTAAATGTGAGGGGGGAAGGCTTCTTGTGGAAATCTTCGCTTGCCACAGACTTCTAGGACTACTCGTTTTCATTAGTGAAAGTGAATAACACGTGACAATACTGCAGAATTGAAAGATGTTGAGTTACTCGGAGATATTCCCTTTCTGTTGTATGACATCGGTGGCAGTAATCAGTGCCAGTGCGAAAAAGTATACTTTTCGTTACACCGAGTCGGGAATAGTATTTTTCGATGCAAGTGAAAAAAAGGCGTTTTTAACGAGTGTGAGGATTAAAACCCGAGCCAAAGGCGAAAGTTGGAAAGTGCTTTCTTCATGTGTATCGAACAATATTTTACGGCAATAGTGAAAAAAGGACACATTTTTTCAGGCTTGGCTCGACAATACTGCAATAAAGGACAATTTTTCCACTTATGTCATAAAGTTGTCATAAACTTTTCAGTCACGCTCCGCATCGTGATTGTCCGAGGAATATTCTGAAGGCAGAATTATATATAATTTTGTCTGTCTTCAATCCGCCACCAATGGTAGAACATACCGATATTGGGCTCCCACCCTCTGGAAACTAGCCAAGCTCATGATCGAAAACTTTCCCAGCGGAAGAGACTTCCTCCAAAAGTTTTCCTCCTTACTAAAAGAACTTTTGTTTCCTCACGCAATATTGGAATTATACACTCCAATAACTCACTTTACCTGTCGATTTTTCTTTTTTCTTAACTTTTTTTTTTATTTTCATCTAGAACTTGATCTTCAACTTCAACTGCTTCATAATCAGACATTTCCAACTTTTCCAAAGAGAAAAATCGAGGATTACGATATTTTCATTGTACTGAGTCGTATGAGATTTTAATTTTCTTTGAAACAATATTGATTATTGAGAGTGAGTGTAATCATTGGCCACTGGAGTTCTTCAGTAGAGCCATAAATGAGTACGCCTTAGTGAGAATCTGAAAGGAGGAGCCGAATTATTGATGACACTTGTTGAAGTATAATTAACTGCGAGAAATCACCAGTAAAAATTTCCCAGCCGCTAAAAAAAAAGGTCTCAAATAAAATTTAAGCCAACGAACTGGCAAAAATTGCCACTCAAAATCTAGCTTGTCCGGAGAATATTTGATTGACAAAATTTTCGTTTTTACCGAGTGAATTTTTCTCTAATTTCTCATCGCATACGATTTTCAATTGATCAGGTAATTTCTACTGAATATTTCCCTTCGCATACGAAATACCAGCCTCCTCACATTTTTGAAAGTATCCTTTGACAATGCGACAACCCCGCCGATGCTGATCACGAGAGGCTTGTCCACCAGTGCCAGAAAAATCGACAAATTTTCCCGGAATACCTTGTCATTGTTGTACCACTGCGTATGATAAAGGGACTGACTTATTTTCTCACTCTCGATGAGAATACTATTGCCACCTGCGCAGTATATGTACAATTCCAGAATTCCCCAGACGACGAACACCAGCGGGTGGACCATAGCATGCACATCCTCATCGGTATCATACTTTGTCTGAAGAGAATTGAAGAGATGAAATTTCAAAAATTTAAACCCTTCAGTTACGACTTAAGGGCCGAAGGGCCGGGTGTAATAATTTGTCACCTGGACATCGCCGACCCTGATAACATGTGAAATAATCATTCAATCGTCAGCAGACGCAATTTTCGACCTGCACAAATCATGCACAGAGGTCGCAAATTACGTTTCCTTATGATTAAATAATTATTTTTCTTGTAATTAGTCACGGCGATCTCGAGGTTACAAACTATCACATCCGGGCTTAAGAACAGTTGTTATGTACAACTCGTCATGATCTCTGGTCTAGGCATTGGTACTGGATACTTTCCAACTCGAATACCGAAAAATCACTAGTAAGTGATTAAAATAGTAGAATATTGTAAAATATTGTTCCACAGCTGTTATGATCCGGAGTTTATTTCGCGAGGAATAAAAAACTCCACCGCAACAGGACGAAAAAGTAAAATTTTTTTAAAAGTCATGGACGTTCTTCTGTTCGTGAATTTTCGCACTGAGAAAAAAATAATAATTTTAGCCAATATATTTACTGTTGACTAGACGCTCGAAATTCACCTGGTAAAAGTCACTTTAAATTCTCTTAAAAACAAACTTTGGCAAAATTATATTTTTTTCTCAGCACCGTTACTGTGATAAGACTAACCAACACTAGCTGACATCCCATCAACGAAAGAATGAGTAAGCTACTTAGCAATTGCGGCAGAAGTATGTTGTTATAGATTATCTTGAAGATTGTGAAGATTCTAGAGAAAAAACACAGAAATACTTAGGATTATCGGCTATTTTCTCCGGCAATAGGATCACTTACTCAGTCATTTTTTGATGATTTTGTATGCACTTGATGAGCTCTCTATTGGGATCGAGCACGGAGGCATCCTCGGGCATCCGGCGACACTCATAACTCGTTAGCTTGAGGTTCTCCTCATCTTCAGGAATTATCAATTTTTCGATAAATATTTTGTGACAATTGCTCAATCTAAAGTTGAGAATTTTCAGTTGAACTGTAATGTAACTCATGACGGCCATGAGAAAACTATCATTCATGATAATGTTGGCACTGGCAAAATTATGAACCGTGTAATCAGCAATAGCTATGGTATAACAGTTCTCCGATGAGGAAAATTGTTTCAGCGGTAAATAACTGAAAAAAATTACATAATTCATGGAAAACATTTTTCTGTCAAGTCGGAGGACTAAGGGAGTTCCCCATGATTTCTCGTCTCTAGAACTTTATGGGAGGAGTAACAGAGCACACGCACTCGACGCTAGTCACGTGTTACCCCTCTGCGCAAGAGGAATGCGCAGCGACCGCATTTTTGACTATAGGACACAGGCGGGGGATCTCTCTAACGACCGAACCCGGAGGATTCGGAGCCCCAGAGTTAAGACAATTCGGATTTATTCTCAAATACAGACTAAAACCATCATCTGATCTACTCACGCAATGAGAAAACATATAATTTTGCCAAACATATTTATTTTGAACAACAAAGTACCAAAAAATTCTACAGTAAACCTCGCTTTCTCACCGGAACATTATTCGATTGGCAAAATTATATTCTTTGTCTCCGTGCGCAGAGAGTAGTTTTCAACAGAAATTATCCAACCGATTGGTAAGTGCCTAGTATTTAAGCAGTTCGGGACAAGTTATCTTGTCACTCAGCAAAATCAGGTCGCGCAATAAAAATTATTTAGACGTGTCCACAACTCTTTGGTGACATTATCTTAAATTTTATTCAACGGTTGAGTAATTTTTACGGCCAATTTCTCGCAGTGCAGTTGACATTTTCCGACTGATCGACATTGTATATTCACCTGAGGGGATAATCAGTCAGTGTACAATTGGCGACGGTTAACGTAGAGTAAAAATCTGCTAGTGAATTCATCAGAACAATTCCACAGATGATTAACGTTATTTTTCTTGAAGATGCCGATGCTTTTGACATCACAACATTTCGAAAATGAGCTGTACAATGTAAAAATATTATTCATTGTCAGAATAATTAGCATAACTATTGCTATAATATGTCATCATAATTAATACTATTATTAATTATTGTATGTTCATTTTTTTCAGACCGATGAAAACATCTTTTACAGATTTCGCTATTCGTCAGCCATAAGTCCTTACCCATTTGCGGTGTACATGCCAAATGCCTTTCCCAATTGAACAATTGTCCCAGCAATAATATCTCACCTCGAGAATATACGATACTGAATGTTTTAAAAGCCCCGGTAACGTGAACAACTACCGATGCAAATGCTTGAGTAAATTCGGGTAATGTATGGGCATCCAGTGTTTGCAATAAGTCGGCTATACATTTAACTGGAAATATTCCGTAATTGTAATAAATTATGTACATTTGATAGACCCAGTATTTTATCCCTGCATCATACGGGTTCCATGCGCCTTACAAATAAAAAAATACCTCAATAATTGCTATATTCATTATGCATTTTGCAAAATGTACTTATGCGAGTTGATGACCATGACTAGGTATAACAACTAATGGCGTTGATTATAAACAAGATCTTCACTGGAATGTTAAAAAAAATTACGAAGATTTCGATGAAAAAAAAATTGTTTTTCTCACTGAAATCGTCATAAAAAATTGTATTTCTACTGCAATCTGTATAAATAATTTATGTTTCTCATTTAAAGGTTCATAACGAACTGTTTTTTTAATTAACATCGTCTACGGGATTTCGAAATTTGTTTTCTCCCTACGAGGATGGATTTAATGGGAGTGCCATGTGATATTATAATTTATTGTTCCCATACCTAGAGCCGCTATGTATTTGAGATTAGGAGAGATGTAACTCGCGTCTATCGGAAAAACCTTTCTCTTCGCCATTTTTCAAGAGTCCACTCAATATGTCTCACTCGATGGCCTCCAAAAGACTGATATTCTATCGACCATTTATTATTCTACTTGACGTGGACGAAAAACTCCTGGCAAAAATAATTCTCAACTTTTGGCGTTTCGTCATGAATTCTTTATGAGTACTAGGTATCACTGAATCGGAAATTATTTTAGGATCATGCATTATAGAGGAGGCATTTGATATTCTCTTTTTTCTATTATTTCACTTCTGGGAAAATATTCGAGGTAATAAACATAATATTTCCGGGTGAACAACGACGAGCGTTTGAGGATGTAGTCAGTGGAAATGATTCGCATTGGAAATAATTTTTCGAAGTTTCAGTTGCTCCAACAATTCGATTCAGTTAAAACTTGGATGGCAAAATATTATTACTCATTTCTTGGATTTATTTAATCAACCACAAATAATTAATTAATTTTATGGAGCAAAATCCTTTGGCGATTTAATATAGGAATTGCTTTGATCTCGAGGTCAAACGTCGCATGTCTCGCACCAAATAGACCGGATTGAGGAGGCCCCGACGAGGGCTCCCAATATTTTCCGTGATTACCTTTGCGCGAAGTCTCATGAATGGGATGACCCTCCGTACCCGAAAACTTGAAATTGTTTGATTGACTCCCTTCACTTGTGGTTTCATGAATCGTCTGATCACGTGTGCCCGGATACTCCAATTGTTTCCCCCGATTTTCCTCACCCCCAGCTTCGTAGACGGTGTGATCATCCTCGAGCCCCCCAAAATCGGGAACTTTAGTTGTACTCGCGTTCGCAAATACCCCCGACACCGGAAGTATCACTTCCACTGGTAGTTCACCAGGTGTAGTACCCTCGGTATCACTTTCCGCGCTCTCCGTACGACTCCCCCGCAAATCATCGTCTGGTACAGATGTCTCTTCGGGTCGTGGAGAAGTTTTAGATCCCCGGAAACGAAATTTCCGGAGGAATTTCTTGATTTTCCCAAGAATGCTTGTATTGTTCTTCCTCTTAGGCTCGTAGATCTCACCGCCCTTATCCTCCGCTGCTCTCCCCTGCAGCACGAGCTTCTCCAGAAATTGAGATTCCGCGGAGGGAATGATAAAGCCATCAAATACCTCGCCAGATTTACTTAGTTTTGGGTATTTACCCGAATGTTTCCAACATCTGCGAAATTTCCGGGAATCGGAGACGTCCGGCAAATAGTCCCGACACGTCTCCTCATTTTCATTGTCCGAAGCTCTATTGGTTTCCGGATTTTTCAACAGATCTGGAAAAAAAAATATCAAATATGGTAAAGTAAAAAAACAATCTATTTTTGGCTTTTCAATTTTGATTATAATCGTAACCGTTAGCAGAAAATAATTAAATACTTTTTTTTCTGAAAATTAAGAAAAGAAATTGTGTCTTACTTTCCTTATTTTCTCTAGGCTTGAAGACCCCGTGAGGCTCACTCCACTTAACCATCATTAGAATAATTAGAAGTGCTGCGACATTTACCAAAACCCTCATTGCAGTAGGAATTTATAGAATTGAATTCAATGGAGGTTATAAGGCTCTCAAAAATACCAACAGATGTCTGAAATTATCTGATACTATACTGAAGTCAGCATAAGTTTTAACATGAAATGCTACCCCCACCACCTCCATTTTGGGTATGGAAGTGTTACCCCTACTCCTTCGTTTGATGTTGAAAACTATGCTGACTGAACGATACCTTATGAGACTTAATCGCATTGAAAAAATGCGATCGTTGGAAAAATGTATATAGACTGAGAGAAAATAGTATATTTCCTAACTAGTGAAAAAAAAATGGTTTTTGGCGTGTGGGAGGTTCCCACGAGTCCCACGAGTCAAAAACCACTTTTTTCACGTGTTACGAACAATATTTTTCATCTCAATGTGTCGAAAAAGCACTTTTCAGTCACTCGACGCGAAGCCGAGCCAAAGAGAAGCGGACGGAGAAAGCGGAAGACAAAAACACCAAAGAAATGAAGAAATTATCTATTAATAAATATTGTTAAAAAAATGTAAGATTTGTCTTCAGGAATAATTAGATTAATTGACTTTCGCAGTTTGTGGGGCAGATGAGCTGAGATAACAGCCACTCGCACTAATCCCTTCGATAAACGCAGAGATAAATTGCCGATTACGTGAGTTGGCGATCCGAGGAAAAGGGAATAATAAGAGGATAGAAAAACGAAGATGAAGGAGTTTGGATGAACGGGGGACGAGTAAATCTTCCCTTCGACGTGCGTTTGTTATTTCTACTGGCTGTCGCAATAAAGGGAGGCCCATTCCTCAATTTGTCTCGGGGAATTCCTCGAGAGGCGCCAGAGAACTCGTGACGGGGTAATTTAATTAAGACTAGTTTGTACGTGAAATAAATACCAAAACCAAGTTTTCTTGTTGAAAAAATTTAACAGTTAGATCAAGAATTTTTGTAATTTGAAAATTTTTATGGTGGATATTTGAAAACAAGAACAACTGACCGGAGAGAAAATGGGAAGTAACAAAAGCTCTCTTAACATTTCCAATTTTATCATCTTATCCCCTTATTCCCGCTGAGAGGGGTGAGCGCTGCTCCGCCTTCCCCACTCTTTTCCGAAGAGATAAAAAGTCGACGTCCATCCCCTGTACCAGTTCACTTCCTCCGTGATCTCGAAATCCGTCGCAAGTTCTGTCTCAATAAAAAAAAAACAGTAAATTTAACAAGACAAAAAATAATCAAAATTCAAGATAATTACCAACATAATTCTCTCAATTTACATTCTCCTCGCTGCTTCAAAAATCGTCGCAAATTCAAACCTAACGAAACAAAAAATAGTTAAAATCCATGATAATCATTATTATTCTCTCAATTCACCTGACCAGTATTGTTCGGTGCAATGAAGCCGCCAGTGGACTCGAGGATCTGCCGACGAGACTGAACTCGGAATTATTGAAACTGAACGAGATAAATGCAATTCTCGAGTGGGAATCGGCGTCTCGGCCCTCGCCGATTGTGTCAGTTCTCAAGAAAGAGTTCTACAAGGCGAGGGAGAGATGGCGTGGGAGCTGGTGTAGTAATTTGAGATTATCGTCGTCGGAGAGGATTGTTTATCTACTCTGTCGAGGACCCAAGTACTCCCCGGAGGAGGCCAGTCGTTTGTCCCTAATATCAGACGAACTCACGACAAACTATCGGTCTCGGAAGGTTTGTAATGCCGTCGGGCTGTGCTTACGAGGAGAACCTGAGTTACGGAGACTCATGGCGGCTGTCAGGGACGAGCGCCTTCTGAGGTGGGCCTGGACGGCATGGAGGAATGCAATGGGCTCACTGAAGCCGTCGTTCACGCAATTTATTGCGCTGGAGAATGCTGGAGCTAGGAGAAATGGTAAATATAAAAATCAAAAAAATTATCGGGGTTGTTGGTCGCTCGCAACGCTCCCTCCCATTGTTGTTGCGTTGAACTATCTTCCCGACCAATTCTCCACACGATTCGTAACGTGATTTTTTTCTTTTCTACAGCCCTTGACGAGCCTAGTAACGAACTCCCCGATAGGATGAAATGTTAACGTAAAAATTTAGACACCCTTCTTCGGAAGCTTTACAAAGGGTGAGAGGGTTTCACTTTAAAGAATTCGAAAAGGGATGGGGGCAAATTACTCCCGTCCGAATGGGACGTGGACAAAGCCAATGTCTATGAATCGCGATCACAATCGCTTCGATCAAATGACGCGTCTGCGCGGGGACGTGAACTAAAGGAATTCTTCTTCTTCTTCATCTTCTTCTTCTTCTGCTTCTTCTCCTTATTGGCTAGACTCCCCAACTAAAGTAATTGAAAGATCTAACTTTCTCGTAATCGTTATTTCTAAAAACTCGAAAAGGGGCGGGGGGGTTTCGCTCCCTAATCCTAAACTAATCCGATCTTGTCCTCGCTGATGTCTATCGATCGCGAACCCCCTCATTCCGATCGCACTTACCGTTCGCCTGGAAGCGTGAACGAGAAAAATGAGTATATACACACACATACATACTGACGATTCGCTAAAAAACATCAGGGGTGTCTCCTGGTCATGAAACGTCGACGTTTCATGAAATTAACTATTTGGATTTTCGCGGTGAAAACCATAACTTCCTTATCGGGAACATGAAAATAAAAAATCATTTGTTCTCTTAGACAATTCAAGGTTTATTTATGTGGCAGGTTACAGGAACGTCGGCGATGTCTGGAGGGAGGAGATAGGAATACCAGATGTGGAAGTAGTAATGGACGCGATGTGGTCAGATGTGAAGGAACTCTACCGGCTTCTTCACGCTCTGGTCAGATTTCGACTCCAAAGAGTGTATCCGAAAGTCGTCGATTCTCTGTCATCTATCCCTGCGCATTTATTAGGTATCTAAAATAATTACCAGCGCTAGTATTGTATTTTTCTGTTGACATTGCATAAGGTCCTTGAATTCCTCTTTCTAATCCTTGGGATATTTCTAGTATTATTATTCCTTGAATTACCACTGAGAAAAAAATATCATTCTTTAGCCAGCCAAATGACAGAAATTTACCCACATCTCTCTTTATTTGAGTCATAATATATTAACTTATTCTCAGTACACTTGATTAAAGCAATTGAAAGAGACCGAGACGAAATTCATTTTCAAGCGGTGCCTCGCAATGCAATTATTTTTGCCGCACTTCAGGTGACCTCTGGGGCCAAAACTGGGGGGCCCTCGTCGACCTCCTCCTCCCCGGCAAATCGGTAACGCTGAATATAACAGATTCACTGAGGAATAAAAACTACAGCGTGTTGGACATGGTCAAACGATCCGAGGATTTCTACATATCTCTGGGTTTCCCCAGACTACCAAAATTGTTCTGGGAGCGTTCGATATTTACTCAAGAGGGTCATGACAGAAATTGTCATGGATCCGCGGTTAATATGTACAAAAAAGGTGACTACAGAATTATGGGATGTTTTGAAGTCAACGAAGAGGACTTTCGAATTATTCATCATGAAATGGGGCACATTTATTACTACATGGCCTACGAGAACGAAGACACCATCTTCAGGGTAATCAGAATTCTGTCGAAAAAATTGGACTGAGATTGGGGATTGTGAGACCGTTTGTTCACAGGCTGGAGTGAATTCTGCAGTTCACGAGAGTATAGGAGAGGCCATTCTCTTAGGAGTAATGACACCCCAACATATGCAACGACTTGGCCTCGCTGGAGATCCCATATTGAAGGACAATCTGGCAATATTATTGCGAGAAGCTCTTATTAAGCTGCCGCTGATAGCTTCTGGTTTGGCCATGGAAAAGTGGAGGTTCAAAATCTTCGAGGGGAATCTGGAGTCGATGGAGTTGAATAATCTCTGGTGGGAGCTGCACAGGGACATCATGGGGATTATTCCCCCCGATCCTAGACCGGATTTCTTCTTCGATCCACTTGCGAAGTTTCACATTGTCGCGAATATCCCGTACTTGAGGTACAAACAACCTAATGTCTCTTCCAAAAATTGACGCAAATTGATATTACATCCGTGTCTTCAGGTACTTCTTTGCGGGTTTCCTGCAGTTCCAGTTATTCGACTCAATGTGCCAATCAGCTGTTACCGGACGGATGAATAATGTAAATTTTACCCTTCCACTGGGCAAGTGTGATATTTACGGGTCGAAAGATTCTACGAAGAAGTTACGGTAAGAAAAGTAGAAATCAAAATTAGAGATATTAAAGAATCGAAGATAAGAACAATGAGCTCTATTATCGGTCTGTAAACTGAGAGACACAAGCAAAGTGTGTTAAAAAAATCACATTTATTCAATTTGATCATTCACAAATCGTAAAAGAATAATATCGCAAGCACTTGCAGCAGACGAATAAATCATGTTTTAATGGTAAAAAAAAATCTCCATTTCGTCCTCAGAAGCATCATGAAGATGGGGAGTACTGTGAAATTCTCCGAGGCACTCCAACAATTGACAAAAGTCCCAAAGTTGCGGACAGAGCCTCTCATGAGGTATTTCAAGCCAGTCCACGACTTTTTAAGGAAGGAGATTGATAATTATGCTATCCCAGTTGGTTGGCATTGAAATCACTCGTCATTCTGTGAACCAAGGCCGCTATTCGTAAAAATATCGAATGAATCTCGATTTACTATGGCAGCACGTACGTCGTCTAAACGTATTCTCTCAGGGGAACTAAAAATAAAAAAATTGATAATCCTTCAACTTTGCATTTAATCCCACAATTATCGTTCACCAAAAAAATCACTAAGAAACGAAAGAAGAATTTTCCCCACTCACCTTCCAGTGCCACTTCTCTCAAAGGATTGAGCGAGTGAAGACCTCAACAAATCTTCCATTAAACATTCCACAGCCTAAAAAAAAAAAACAATTGTCTGTAACCTTGATACAACCGATAATTTTTTAATGTATTTAATTTAGAGATTTTAATCTGTTACTAGAATTTCCATGTTTGCGAGGGAAATTTGATACAGATATGATAAATTTATTTTTATAACCAACCTTAGCCAGAACTCGTCCAGCCGCGTCGTGTCTCACCCCCTCCAGTACCTCCTCACCTTCCAGTTTAACGCCGATCTGCCTAACACTCCCACAGACGTAAGAATAAATCGCTTCAGCCGTTTTCGGCACCTCCATCGTCACCACACTCCCATCCCCGTCCTTAAGCCCGACGCTCTTCGCCATCTTCGCCTCCTCCACCATCATTCCCACCACATCCACCACCTCCTCATCCTCGACGACCTCTTCCCCGCCCTCTTGCAGCCACTCAATAAACTCCCCAGACTCCGTACAAGTACTGAAATCTTCCCCCTCATCCTCTACATCGACCACCATCTCCGTCTTCCTCCCTCTTTCCCTTCTGACAGGAGTAAATCCATGCAGTCTACACCACATCATCACCTCCTTAATCGTCCACATCTGCCCCTCTTCCACTCCCCTCCTTCTCAAAATCCTACAGACTTCCTTGGCCCTGTACCATTCCAGCGCCCTCTGCTTACCAGGATTGAATCCTAGGAATTCCTCGTCGCCTCCGCAAACGTAAGGATGAAGCCTGCGATACTCCGGATCCCCGGAGTGAGGGGATACTATGGGAATTCTCTTGATTATGAACCGCATCACGCCGTCGATATCGCCAGGAATTCTCACCTCCTCAAGACTCCTGAGAATTCCATCGTAAAATTCCCTCTTACTTCCTAACTTTGTACGATCCTTGCCAATCGTGACCTTTGCCTTTGGCAATTTTCCGTTAGGCTTCTCGCGGGCTTCGGCTATTTTTAAGACGGGAATGTTCGAGGAAGAGTTCAGGATTATGCTCTTCGAGGGGTCCAGGACGAGGTTCACGGGGGCTCTTGGTTTTTTCAACAGACTCACGGCTCTTTTCGAGGGTGCGATGTTGATCTTAATGACTCTATCGTTGTCCTTCACAACGATCATTTTCGGTTGGCGTGGCTGCTCCGATTTTTTTAAATTGAGAGACTCAAAGTCCGAGGGTATCGCGATTTTTAGAGGTTGCAATAACGACGATCTGTTTTCCAAGATTTTTTGGAAAATTTTCACCTCCGAATTCTGCACGGAATTCTTCTTCGGCGATTCGCCATTCTTAATTATCGGGGGATTTTGGTGATTTTGAGTTACAGAGGATTCCAGGGAGTCCTGGATATTTCCATTCTGACAATTCTGACGGTTGATTTCAACTACTCGCTCGGGAGAATGGGCGATCGTTACGTTGGTCTCCTCAGGCCTACAGAAATTCGCATAATCGTGTTCAAAATGAACATGTGAGAGCACCCGAACCTCTTCCTCGTTGTTTTTTTCGTTCTTAATTCCGAGAGAATGCTCAAGAACATCCGCAGAAACTGCCGATTCATTCTCCAATTTTATAGCGGTTGGCAGTGGCCATCTTGTTGACGCTTCGCAATCCCCCATTTTATCAACGGCATCGCAGGCGGCCATTTTGTCGACAGCATCGCAAGCGAGTGTATTAATCCAGATATCGACAACCGTCTCTGATCCAAGTGTCTGGAGTCCTGTGTACGTTCTATCCAGTTTCAGATGATGGATTATATCCATCGGCTTATTATTCTGATTTTTAAAATGGAGTTGCACCCTCAGTGGAAATTCCCCCCATCCTCGCCGGCAGAGGTGAAATGGAGAGGAGGTGACGTCAACGACGTCATTAGGGCGGTAACTCGGATGAAGAAAGAATCTAACTTTTGAGACAAATTCTGCTATGTCGGAGTCTTCCTTTGACGCTCTGACGTACATCGTCCATTTGTGGGACGCCGCGTCCTCCCGCCAATCTGGGGGAATCCATTTCGAGATGTTTCCGACTACTATTCGCTTGCAGATCTTGTGGCGAACTCCTCGAGAGGGGATTTTTGGGTCTGGCTGGGAGGTCTTAGGAGGAACGTATCTGGGAACCTTTCGGGGGGGCTCTGCTGGGGGGTCAGTCTTGTCGGGTGATCTTTTTAAGGGGTTGGAGGGCTCCTGAGGGTTAAGTGAATGGGAATTTAGGAGCGAAGTACTCGAAGAATCGCTAGAGGATTCTCGATCTAGGAGTTTAAGTGAGCTTGAGGGTGAGGAGGTGTGGCTCGCAAGGGGCACCTGGGACTTGGGAGATTTGCCGGTCGCGGAACGAACAGCCGGATGCAAACGGACTTGTTTAATATCTGGTGGAGGGTTTGAAACACATTGCTTACGGTTGTAGAAGTCGGAGATTATCACGTAACGCAGGAAGTGGAGTGTTTTTAGGGCCGTGTCAAGTTTCTCTTGGATCTGGAGGATTTCTTTTTCTTTCGCGTCGATTTCCAGGGAAAATTCGCGGTCGATTATCGATGTGATCTTGCGGGAGGCATTTGTGCGGGCTGAAAGGGCAAAATACAAGTGTCACACATGTTTTCGAAGATTTTTTTTACTTAGAATTGAATTTTTGGAAGGTATAAACTGAAGGGGAAATGTAAAATATCAGAATATGAAATTTATTTCAGAGAGAAATTTACCTATTGAACGGAGAAAATCTTCATAAAAAAAAATCAGGAAATTATTCTCTGTCAATGTTCAGAAATAATCTTATCCATTAATTCAAGGAAAGGGGCTTTTAAGCGAGAAAATTAAATTTTAATACGCTCTCCAATCTTCTTACCTGTCTCTTCATATATCTTCTGTTGATAATTAGTACTTGGTCCAGGAGCTGCATAATCTGGATCCTGATCTCCCAAATTTTCCAAATTATTCATCTCATTGATAAATATAATGTTGTCCCTCTGTGAAAAAAATGAAAATAAGTGAGAAAATCTTCGTGTGAGGTTAAAACAGATGGAGATTGTGCTTCCTTTTTCACAATTTCTCGGATTTCCGTAGAAATACTCACTACAAACTCCGAGATTCTCAAATAAATGCCTCAATTGTTCTTGGAATGCTCGCTATTTATTTCTAACAATTCCACTTGAAGAAAACACTGAATATGACAATAGAGGAGACGTGAGGTTATCTCTCCCTGGGAATGGCATTCGTTTTCATGGTCCTCCGGCAATTGATTTGAACACTCGATAAATGGTTGAAGATTATTATTAGCGAGGGTGGCTTGCCTTTTATTCTCACCGGAGTCAAGGGAATTTTGTAAAATGTGGAGAAAACTGAAGAGGATTTTGTACCCGGTGCCATCACTTTCACACCTAATAATTAACCTAACCTTATCCCGATCTTGAAGACTCTTTTACAACAATCCACTTCTGCGCAAGCGCAGAGAATTAATAAATATAAACATCTTCCACGATAATTGACAGGATTAGGAAATTTTTATTACACTGAACATGCACGTTTTCATTTAGAAATCCCAAGAAACGAAATGAGTATTTGAGGAATGGGCAAAAATGTATTTTGTAGACATCGTCAGGATTGGACAGCTCGAGGGGGGATTTTCTTAGCGACTCTAGGAGCCCTGAAAAAGCTGGCAACCCTGGCAGTGATGCATGGTTCACAATCACCGGTACCACAAGTTTTCTTTATGACAAAATAATTCAAGGAATAATGGATATTATTTATCGTGCTCCGTTTTTAGTACTCGAAGTCCCCAACCTAAAACTCAAAAAACCGTCATGGTTCGTGAAACCAAGTGCTATGGTGGTATTTTCCATTGTTTTGCTGTCATACTTCATGGTTACTGGAGGTTAGTTCCACGTACAACAGTTGTTTTGTTCTGACGACAAAAGGTTGAAGAGGATACAATAGTTTTTTTCAAGCATAGCTTCGTTTATGATATGAAAGCAGGAATAAAAAAAGAATGTAACAGTTCTGCCACAGAATAGCCACGTTTGATGAGGCTTCGATCTGAGTGCTAGGGTTTGTGAGTCCAAGGATAACCTCTAGCGATTATTTCACATTTTCTCGAATTGTTCACACCACATAATTACAAAAAGAAACAATAAAAGGATTGTATACCCCTGGAATTGATTTTCGGAATAGTATTCCATAATTATAACGATCTATCCTGAATAATTGTACAATTAGAAAATTCCAAGTACCAAAAAATTGAATAGAAAATCCCAGTGAACTCACGAATTCTATTGTACGACTAGTTTTAGCACTTGTTGAGAAATTTTAAGTCACATTAAATGATGAAATTACTGGAATTTGTTTAGGAATCATCTACGATGTAATTGTGGAACCGCCGAGTGTTGGATCGACAACCGATGAACATGGCCACACCAGACCGGTAAAAAAACGTTCTGGACTGAAAAATTCAATAGCGAACAATAAATTATAGGTTTTATTAACCCTTTTGTAGGTGGCATTCATACCTTATAGAGTCAACGGTCAATATATAATGGAGGGCCTCGCCTCGAGCTTTCTTTTCACTTTGGGTGGTCTTGGCTTCATTATCCTTGATCAAACTCATTCTCCATCCACTCCAAAACTCAACAGAGTTCTCTTGATATCTGTTGGATTCATCTGTATCACTGTTTCTTTCATCACGTGCTGGATCTTTATGAGGATGAAGCTACCGTGAGTAGTCTTAAAATATCATCGATAAATCACGAGAAAAATATAATAAAAAATATGAATCTCTTCAATTCATCTTTTACACTCAAGAAATTAATTTTTTCATTTGTAAAAATATTTTAATGGATTTCAACTGTTTATTCATCATTTCTAATATTTGCTTCTCATACTTTCACAGCGGCTATTTCCAATGGTGAACTTGAGGATAATTACAAGTATTTATTAAGGGATTTCATACCACAACATTGCCCTACGACTGGAGTAGCGAAGGTACCAAACAATGAATAGCCAGCGGTTTTCGTATTTGCAAATTCATTTGACAGTTTCTTCCCTCAATTTTTGTATTCTTTGTGGATGTGAAACATAAACAAAACAATTTTTTAAATACCTAATCTGCTTAGTTTTTCCCCCGATTATCGAACTGAATATTTTTAATTTTTTCCAATAAAAAAACAAATGGAAAGTGCAAAAAAAATGAGAATATGAGTATTAAAAATTCGCTAGGATTTTCAATCTTTTTTTTTTTTTTTGGGTGTGATTGAATTAAAAGTCAAAGGTCTTGAGTGTTATCCAAACTTGTTTTTCCTCTTTCGGAATCATTTATTTAATTATTATTATATTTGGCAGTTGTCATAAATTTTCGAGTTAAGTCCTTTGGGAAAGACAATGGATGATTGGTTTGATGAGATGACTCATTCATAACATTTCGCTGTTTCAGTCTAAGAAAATGAGATCGATAATGAAGTGTGAAGTTTTAATGACCCCAATAACATTATTTTTCTGAAATATCTGTGAGTATGTATTGTTCTTTTTCTTCAGTTCGTGCAATTATACAAGGGAATTATCTGGAGATCTACGAGCTTCATAAATACTTATGGTTTAATCTTATTAGAAAAAAGTCCATATCAACTAATACGATTGAAATTTTGGCTAACTACAGTTTAGAACAATTCAAGGCGTTTATAAATGGATAAATTTCCGAACTGATTTTCTTCTGAAAATTTTTCATCAAACTTTCACGTTCAAATTTAAATGAATCAAAATTTTTTCTTCAATTATCTGTAGGAATTGTTTTATAAATACTGTCTATTACAAAGGAGTAAATCTTAAAGTACTATTAATTGATAATTTGATGGGATCAGCATGATGTAATGAATTTATGCCATTGCGGGTGATTAATTAATTATGTGGGCCAAATAAGTTGTTGTTGAGTTCAATTGTGGAGAAAACTTATCTTGACAATGGGATTCGTAAGGGAGAATTTCTTCAGGGGAAAAAAATTTCGAGAACCGTTGAGATATAGGCCCTGAATTTATAATTAATCCCCTTATTTTTATTCGAAGCATGGGATGCATTAGGTCCTCAACTTTGTAAGTTCTCTCTTCAGTCTTCAGGTGATTATTCCTTTCCAAAAATTTTTCTCCGCGAGTCATGGAGTTTGCATTTTTCATTTCATTCGGATTTAGAATTCCTCGAGAATTCTAATTATTCTGAATCTCATAAACGAATTCGAAAGGTTCTGAAAGTATAAAAATCCTAATTTTACAAACACACAAAAATTGAACAATTGAAAAAATTTCATAGAAAAATTTCGAGTAACTCACTAGACAATTGTAACTTTCTCCTTGAAATGTTTACTATTTCTAGTAACACTGACAAATATATTTTTCCATACAACTCATTCTATTTCAATTTTATCAATTTTTTACTGAATATCCTCACAAAATCCGGATTTGATTGGAAATAAAATTTTAAATTCTAATCTGTACAAAAAATTAATCATTTGTATTTCTCTTTAAAATAAATTGTAAATTTTTTTAATTTTCTATGCAAAAAAAACCGATGAAGTATAAAATGAAGAAATAAATCGGAATGGACACCCGAGAAATCTGCAGACGCGCGCGGAGCGCGTATCCAATTCCTTGTTTCAATGGAAATTCAATGCAATTGTCTACCGAATTCACTTCCATTCTTCATTAATTTTTTCGTGCGTGAAAAAAATACTAGAATAAAATTTTTGGATTCTATTACTTGGAAAAGTCGCTGCTTTTTTCAATGATGTGCTCGAATTCGGCAAAACTAAGTGCCCCATCGTCGTCGAGATCTGCTTCTTCCAGGAGGTATTGGAGCAGCCGTTGCATGTCACTCTCACTCAGCCGTTGCGGAGCAGTTAAACGATCGATTACTTGACGAAGATCACCGACGCCCAGCATATCATCGCCATCGAAATCTGAAAAAAAAACCATTTCATTGACTGACGTAGACGTTCCAGTTGCTCACCATGTAAAATGAACCGCAATTTTTTAATTAGACAATTAATTGTAGACTATTAAAAGGAGAAATAAATATTCTCCCTGCTCCTTTCGAGAGCTTGAAACAATTCGGAGTGTATAGTTCTAATTTCAAAAATTAGTTCAGTGGTTGACGAGAATTTGTTGCTCCTACCGAATATCCTGAAGGCATGCTCAGCTTTAACAGCTTTTGGTGCTGCGTCACTGAAAACTGACGTCATATCCAGAAAATCTTCGAATGTGCAGTCGCCATCCTGACTGGAACTGAAGACCTTACAGATTCTGTCACCAAATGGATTGACCCTGAGCTCCGGATACTGAAGTATTTTTGACATCGGCAATTTTGCATTTCTGTTGTGACCTACTTTCTCAGGGGCTAATGCTTTGAATTTTTGATGAGCACTGAAAATTTCAGGGATTATTTTAAGACCAATGCTGGAAAATCCAATGCTTGTGGATTTGTATGGCTATCAAGATTTTTTTTTAGTGAAATCCGGAATCAGTTCGAAAAATTAATTCTTCAATTCGCTGACAATTTAATCCTCAATTTTGTCATTCAGTCAGCTTGTCACATTTTTAACGGTTACTTGCATACAATTTTATTCTAAACAAAACTAAAAATTAGAAATTCTATTGATGTCTCAAAAATATTAATTTTTTTCATTGCATTGCTCGGAGAAAAATCGGGTCTCTTTTAGGTTTCAAGAGAATTATTTATAAATTTTTTGTCGCTGGAGTGGAAGTCTAAACTATTAAACTAGTTATAATTTACGAAATGTTAGTCATTGCGAATAAAATACTCACTATAAAACTTCTTTTTTGGTGAAATACGTCAAATCCTGAAAAATAAAAAAGAGCGAAAATAAATTCATACTTTCATGGTATTTTCAGCGACCAATAAATCGATACAATTTCCTCATTTATGTCAAGCAGTCTCATAAAGAAAACCACGTCAATGCGAATAAACAATAAAATTTCATTTCATCATTCCATTCATCACTCCTTTCGTAAACAATGGATAAAAAAAATTGAGTTTTTTCGATGGATTGACAAATCCCAGAAAACTTTTTTTACCGTTTTTACCTTGACATAAATAATTCATTATGAATTAACAAATATTATTAGTTACCTGATAATCTTGAA
Source organism: Psyttalia concolor (assembly GCA_030522845.1). Classification (NCBI taxonomy): domain Eukaryota; kingdom Metazoa; phylum Arthropoda; class Insecta; order Hymenoptera; family Braconidae; genus Psyttalia; species Psyttalia concolor. Next base: position 22,477 of record JAPYZM010000229.1, read on the forward strand.
GTTCTTCCTCGGTGAATTGACTTTTTCCAGCTCCCATTTCCCTTAAAATTATTCTCGATTATTTACGAAAATATTTAATCGCGAAAGAATGCCCTCTCGAACGAAAACAAGCTCGACTTTTCAATTTGGAGAGAACATTTTCAAGGTTCACTGGCACCTTGTAGTTTTTTATTTTTGGGAGTTATAACAACTCTGGAAAGTTCAATTACCTCGGTAGAGTTTGTTGACACGAGCGACTCCGAATGGTGACTATTATTGACTGTCAAATTCCGTCCATCCCTACTTCATCCTGTTTCCAAGGCCAATTCTCATGAAGTAATATCAATTATCGTCTGTTGGCAAGGAAAATTCCCTGCATTTACACATCATTTGTTGCACTTTTTCTTGAATATTATATTTATCGTTTTTGATATTTGTTTTTATTATTTTTTAAATTAATTTTCCCCCTTCTAGCTCATAATAACACAAATGGAGCTCTATTTCAGTCAATCGTCTGCTCCGGCCGCAATCCTGTACTTTTTTTTACCAGAAAACAAATACTCTTTTCAAAAATGAACAAAGCCATTGTTGAAACAATAAGAAACCCCAACTTTTTGCTATTTCCGGCGAAGATTATTAGTTTTCATTGGAAAAAGCCACTGACTATAATCATTCCTTAATCAATTGACAAAAAAAAATGGTGAATTTTCTTCGCCTGACGAATAATTCCCCACCTGCAACCGGAATCTCTCCCTCCATTCCTCTCCTTCAATTTATTTCACTGAAATTTATAAATTTTCATCGTCGACTTGAATTAACAAACACTGGAAAATGGTGGAAGAACAAAGAAGACGGGTCGAGGACCAGATGACAAAAATCGTGGAGGAAATTGACAAGAGTTACTTAAGGAGATTGCAAGTGAGTCCTGAAACGTGATTTTGTAAGGTTATGTCAAGTGTTTATTCCCACAATCGAATTCCTCTAAATGAAGAAAATTCAGTGTTCAGGCACGAGAACATCCTTTCTTTCTCTTAACAAAAATAGGACTTTGAGAGTGCTTTTACCATTATTTAATTAATCAAATCATGCAAGTAATTTTTTTTAATCGTATCAATGCAATAGATTCAATATATTCATTTTTTTATTTCCCTTCTCATTCTTCACATGCCTATGATGTTATTACGGTGTGAGATTATCGTTATGCTGTTTCTCCTTATATTAATATTATTTGTAAATAACAGAAACCAAACTTAGCAAGTCTTAATAAAATTCAACAGGACTAGCCCAATTCGTTGACAAACAGTCGACACACTTTTAGTGTACTCAGATATCCGTACATTTCTATTTGTTAAAAATTTATAATAATTTTTAGGGTGATATGCACCGATGCGCGGCGAACTGCTGTGACAATAAGACCGCAAGCGTGCAAAAAATTCACCACTGCATTGAAAATTGCAGTGGACTGTTGAATAAAGCCCAGCAGTACGTGAATTCTGAATTTGAGAGAGTTCAGGTAATGATCAAAGAAATATGAACAATTGATGTCAACAGACCAAACTATAACACTTCATGTAATATATTGTATTATTATCGATTATAATATATTTTATATAATATCTAGAATATATATTTTTTTAGCACCGATTGCAAAGATGTGTAATGGACTGCAATGACAACATAAAAGATAAAATGGGCCCGAATCCCACGCAAGATGAGGTCAACCGTCTCACAGATGATTTTGAAAAATGTGCAACAAATTGTGTTGACACTTACTGCGATTTACTGCCATCATTGGAAAAAACAATGAAAAAAGTTCTTGGCAGTGGGAAATTTGATCAACCGTTGTAAATCGTGATAAAAATTGTCACTTATTCCCGTGAGGTTTTTTATACGTTTTTCGTGTAAAAATTGTAAACAATGTGTAATAATGTGTATTGTACAAACAAAAAAAAAACAAATTTTAAAATCCAAAAATGTCAGTGTATTTTTTTTCTGAATAAATTATATATTATTAGTAGAGGATAATCGAAACGTATCCGCTGCTGGTACTATAGGACAAAGTGCTTGTCACATGTGGAAGATCATAACCTCAAAGTTAGTGAGAATACAAACAATTCTCTGTGACCCATCGACAATAAGGATTAGAGTGCTTACAGTGAATTAAAAAATAATAAGCAAAAATGTTGCGTAGACAAGCCCGATTGAGACGCGAGTATCTCTACCGAAAGTCCGTTCAAGACAAATTGAAAAATATTCAGGAGAAGAAAGAACGCCTGAAGAAGAGTCTCGAAGAGAACACACCAATTCATCCTGATCTTCGTAAAACAGCTCTTTACCTCCAGAGGAAGGCAGAGTGGGAGGATGCAGGTAATTATGAATTAATGAGATTTATCTACAATCACTATATTCCATTTCCAATCCTCCTTTTATGTCTCATACTCAAAGGAGAACAATTAATTATTGGACTTGCAAATGCGGAGTAAATTTGCTCCAAAATGATCTTAAGAATAATAATTAATTTAGATTAATTTTTCACCAATGTCACTTGATGCATGAAAAAATTAAAAAATTGAGAATTACGTTTCAAAAACGTAGTTTTTCACTACTTCATAATTTTGATAATTAAATATAACCAACTGATTAGTAATCAATAGTATGAAATATAAATCATTGAATTCGTGATTCACTGAATTGTAATTCCCGACTTACCCCAAACGTCTGAAAATCCACAGGACCTGAGCTCGCAGCGGTCACAGGAACGGAGACAGGAGGAACAACCGGAAGTCACGAGGACGACGAGTATCGTTGGGCAGGGGTAGAAGATCCGAAGATCGTAATAACCACATCTCGAGATCCAAGCGCTCGGTTGAAGATGTTCGTGAAAGAGTTGCGCCTGATTTTTCCCAACTCTCAGAGAATGAACCGAGGAAATTACGAAATGAAGCAACTGATTCACGCATGCCGCGCCAACGACGTCACAGACTTCATCATTGTCCACGAGCACAGAGGAATCCCGGACTCTCTGGTGATTTGTCATTTGCCTTACGGCCCAACTGCATATTTTACAATGACAGATGTTGTCATGAGGCACGACATTCCCGACATTGGAACAATGTCCGAGCAGTATCCCCACCTGATTTTCCACAACTTTAAAAGCAAACTTGGAGACAGGGTGACAAGTATCCTGAAGTATCTGTTCCCTGTGCCCAAGGAGGACAGCAAACGAGTGATTACATTCGCCAATCACGACGACTATATCTCCTTCCGACACCACAACTACAAGAGGATCAATGGCAAGGATGTGGAGCTGGTGGAGGTCGGACCGAGATTTCAACTGAAACTTTATGAAATCAAGTCTGGGACCTTGGATGCAGCTGCAGCTGCTGACACCGAATGGGCCCTCAGACCCTACATGAACACCAGCCACAAGAGGAGATTTCTCTCGATAGAGGACGGCTGGCAGCAGGAGGATGATTTGTAAAATGTTTTGTAGATTTTACTGGTGGAAACCAGTCGGTACTCAACCAACATGCGAACTATTGTCTATTGTCAAGAGCATCTATCGGCAAAAAAAGGAATTGCAATCAGTGATAATCATGTCATCCATATTTCTTCAATTGGAATCAATCATAAACATAAAATTTACAATCACAAATAAAAGTCTCCAAAATAAGACGAACTGGATCAGATTCACATCAAATCCACATCACAAACGTTTCCAACAAATTAAAATCTTTGAACTGGAACACTGAATTGGGGCTAGCATTGATACAACCAGTAAATTTGGCGTAAGGCCGCCTATGTAATTTGTCTCGAAATATGGTGATAGATCATGAATTAAATTTTACCTAGACGTATCCACGTGAAAAATTTCTGGCCAGTATCAAAGTTACATGACTAATTTATAGGTAATTGGTTTTTTTTTATTGAAAAATTGTCGTTTCTTTGCCCTTTTAATTTTTTTGTTGGAAACGTCAAAACCGAAGAAAGTATACGGTGACCTGAACGGAAGAAGCAATAAAAATTACGGAATTGATGGTTTTATTGGTGTCTATTTAAGATTCAGAGCCAGGCGATTTATTCCAAAAAACATTGATTACGTGATTAAAAATCTTGAACGACAAATTCAGATTTTTTAAAATCTCTTGTCACCTGTGATCAGCGCAGAAATAAAAAAAAATAACTCTGTCATGGCATCTTTTTTTTATTTAACTGGCCATCATTTTCCACTTCATAAATATGAACTGCTTTACATTTCGTCAGTTACTCGTAATTCCTCGTTAATAATCTTCCACAATTAACAAAGCTGTCTCTTCACTTGTTAAATTAATCACACGAATGTCTGAATAATGATTCCGGTTTGCGTACGCATTTTAGTAATACTTCAGTTGTATGTTCTTACATTTAGAATCCATGATATAAAACTCGTCTCAACCACTTGAATCTGCCTCAATAATTTTTATTTACTTCAGTTTCAAAATAGAAAAAAAAACAATATTAAAATGAGGGGGGGCAGGGAAGTGGGAAAAATATATTACTTAAAAACAACGTACAAACCTAGATCATAAAAATTGTTAAATAATAATAATTTAAAAATAAATATTGAAATAATCAGAACGGATTTTTCCAATATTTCTTTTTTGCTCCAGGCGAAATTGACAGGAAACAATTTAGAAAAACCTCAATTCTCAAACGTGACTTTTGATAAAAATATCTCAATCTTTTCATTAATTTTTTCTTCAATATTATTTGCATTTAGAAGTATTAAAAGTTGATTCTAAAAAACTGCAATGGATGGATCAAATATTTGTAAATATTTTATTAATACAGTTGCAAGTAAAAAATTTGACTTATTGAGTTTTAATTCGACTAGATTTTCAGGTTTACTATTATTATATAGCAAGAATATCTAGGATGTATGTATTAGAGTGTTTTTTTCAGCATTTGACCCCTGTGATCCTCACATGCACCACTTTCACTATCTCTCGTGGCCTTCGTAGAATTGAAATATCCTTTTTTTTTCGTCACGTTTGAGGACATGCAGGTATCATCAACAGAAAAAAAACTAATAATTTAACAGAATTGTTGCTAAAGAAATAAAAAATATTCGTTAATTATCTTCACATTTCCATCATTCTCGTTTCATTCTTTTAATTGGTTGATTCGATTAGCTCGATTCAATTACTTAGTAATATCATTATTTCTTCTCTCTCATTATAAAAAAAAACTAGCAAGTTTTTTTCATAATGAAGGGATGTTCAATAGTTCCTAAGATTCATTTGGAGAAATGAATTTATAAAAAAAAAACTCAAATTTTCCAAAATTTTTGGATACTTCTCACTCTCACCAGTTTTCACTCGATTTTGGAATATTTGACTTCCCCCTGAAAAATAGGATTTTCATAATGTAAATTAACATTTGAATCCTCCTAGCTAATGATTCATTGAGAAAACGATAATAAATCAAATTCTCGAGTCAAGTCGAGTAAGGAGATAAGTCAGAATTTATAAACAGGAATTGATTTGTTCCACTCGTTTTTCATGAATTATTTTGTGGAATCCATTTGAAAATTAGATTAGCTACAATCTAGGTCATAATAAGAGGATGGAAAATAGAAATTGGACAGACGAGATCTCGCAGAATTTTCTTGTAAAAACTGAGTCGACAGATTCGATGAAATAACGAAACCAATTTTATTCAAAATTTGAAACGCAAAATGTCTGGTATTTCAAACGAATTAAGAAAAAACAAACAAAATTTGTTGTTGGCTAAGAAGAATCGGTCGATCCGATTCCGACGAGTTTTGAGAGGAGAGAAAAAATCTCTAAATGAAAAATAGTAATATTTTTCATCTAATGAAAAATTCGCTTACGATAGCACCTCAGAATTCTCCCTCGGCTTTCGACTACACGATATACAGTATTGCAAGCAGAATCCCCCTAATCGAGTCGTAAGTACGATTCACATTCAAGATTCTGGACGTTCTCTAGAAAAATTGGACTATATTTAATGCAGATAATTCACTTCCCGAAGGAGAAAAAAATGAAACAACAATTAAAACAAGAATCGTATGAAGATCTTACATCTCATTGAAAATCTGATCAACTTATCTCCTTATGGAACTTAATCACAAGAATTGCAATGCAAAAAATAATCTGTTTTCTCGTAATCAACGAAAGAATTTCAATATATCGAGTCGGAAATAAACGAGTGGGTGTGGGTCGATTAAAAATTTATTTTGGCACCAAAGTGAATCATAAATTGTCCCTCATTCCATGTCAAGAAATCTCTCTAAAATTTATTTTAATATATAATTTTATCCTTTGCCTGGTGGATTTCTAACGAATAATGACACATTCCCACTTGTTTTTTTCACTCTGAGCAATCGTAATTTTGAATTTCTCGATAATTTTTCTCTTCATTTCTTCTTTTCTCAATTTTTTTTGCTATCTCATTTCGTGCGGGTGATTTTTTTTCATGCGCAATTTCATCAATGATTTAATTTTCACACTCTCTCGCTCTTTATTCTTTCCTCACTCACGCATACCATTCGGTCCCAAGATTGCAGGGCAAATCGTCAAAAAAATATTGCGAGCAGCCCGTGGTTTTTTTTTTTCATCATCCGAACTATTTTTTACCTCGTCGAATCAATTTTCTCAAGATTATTCCGTTGATTTTTCGTTTTTCTGCTCCAATAAGAAATACTGATCCTTGAATTTCGAGAGACCCAACAATTTTTGGGTTTTAAGTCATAGATACAATTACCGCGATTGTCCACTTTATCGTAATAATACTGAATCTGATTTTTAAATTCAATGAGGAAATCCTCAAGGAATCAATCACAAATGAATAATGATTTCAAATCGTTTTTCCAAAATTGATGTATATTTTTTTTTTCGATGTATAGAATTTCTTTTGTTAAGAAAGTCTTTGGTGTGAGCAAATTTTTTTTCATTCCAAAAATTTCGAAAATATCAATTTTTCCTCACTCATTTAGAAATACAAATTTTGATATACTTCAGCTAAAAAAAAATTGTTGGATCGAAATTCGAATTAAAGGACCATCGAAGATATAGCGTATCGGGTAATTGTTTTAGTCTACATTTCATGCTTCAATTTGTCGCTTCAAATTGTTATTTTTTCCCTCCCTCCAGTTTCACTCAACATTACCCCAAACATGTTTTTCGTCTCAATTTTTCTTTACCAGAAGGTATATCCACCCTCTGCAGCGCCCCCGAGGAACGATCCTTTTTTTTGTGACAGGGCAACACTGTGACCAGCCATAGCGGCCAACTGTGCAGCATTTGCAACTCCAGGAGGTGGTGGTGGTGGTAAGACTTGTTGCGAAAGTCCATCAAATCGCCCGCCATCAAAACCATTCTAAAATTGAGAATTGCAATTTTAAAAAAAATGTCACTTTTTGTCACCGTTTTTTTGCTGTATAAGGCGGCGTTATTGTACGGGAGTACGAGCAAAAAAATGGATAAACGTAAATAGTAATAATTAAATAACAAACATCGATAAAAATCTAAATATTGGATACTTCTAATCCTGCTGAAAGATGCATCCAGATTTTTATATCCAAATACCTCACTCTGAATTGTAAAACATAATATAGATAAATTCTTTTTGACATAAGATGGAAATAAAGTCTGCACTTGAAGAGAAATTTTTCATATCTATTGTATTTTTGTGAAATCTCATGGAAAAGAGAGTGAAAAAGATTTGCAAGATGGATTTCTTTTAGTTTCTTTTTTCGATAGAAATCAGATGATGTAGAGAATAAATTTTCCAAAATTATTAACAAATTTCCAGAGTTGAGGAGTAAATATTAAGAACTCTATTCTTCATAAATTTTAATGTGACGAGCCGAGAGCTAAATAAGACTCACAGGTACCAGCATAGTTGGCCTGACTGGTGCAGGCTGCATGGCAGCTGTTGGATAGTAAGCTGCTGCTGCCAGTTGTGGATAGTACTGGAGTGGTCCATAAGCTGTCGGGTAGCCAGTTAAATATCCTCCAGGGTATCCCTGCCCGTACATCGGCTGATACATCTGAGTAAGCACGAAAATACTATTGGGTTCGCAATTTTTTTCCTCCACATCTATTTACATTTTATTTCTAGGGGAGAACCGGACTAAATGGAACGACTTCAATTATCCTTAACTAGAGATTAATCGAGTGAAATTTAATTATTCTTTTTCATATTGAACCTCAATACCTGAGCGTTAATATTGCAATGAATTTCCCATTTCCCAATTGCATTCCAGTATTATGCATTTTTTTCTTTTGCCTCGTATGTCTCCCCTGAAGTTAGTGGGACTTTTTATTATCATTCATGCTGGTTCTTGACATCAAACATTTATTTTTTGCCTCATTATTAATTTAATAAATTTTTACCATCGGATGCGTCAGCGTTTGATCATATGTTGGTGGCGGTGGCCCTTGCGTTGCGTAAAGCTGTGGCTGATTGGGGAATACTCCATATGGACCAGCTCCTGCAACTGAACATGCACAACTGTATAACTGTAGACCTTGAGTATAAACATCAGAGATTTGTTTTCATAGCAAATTATAACTCAAACCCACTCGACTTTATCCTTCAAAACATATTGAGATGTCAACTCTTCATAACTCGACGATAATTATTTATCAATAATTTACTTGTAAATAATAATTTGTCATTGTGACATCAATTCGAAAATCCAACAATTCTATCCGTTTTCCACCACCACAATTGCCAATTACATTTTACAGAAGAAAAATCTCCTCAAAATTACAACTGACATCCTCCTCTCATCATTTTAAACTAGAAAATTATCCGAGAATTACCTCCGTAAGCCGTGGGCTGAGCTTGCGCCGGTACAAATCCAGTTGGTGGATGAGGTGCCACTGGATATGCTGCAACACAATTCCAATAAAACTGTTATTCTTTCTTTGTTTAAACGGGAATTCACAGATCGAATTTTCCCTCGAATGTAAGCCAAAGGTACATGTACCATAGCCCGAGTATAATTGACAAAGCATTTCCTTGTTTTCCAAAATCATTGACGTCATTCTCCACGATTTTCCATGGGGAAAATAAGGATCTGCCTCATCCATCAATCGACACTTTTTTTATCGTCATACCTTAACCGAGAAAAATTTAAGAAAATCCAGTGTTTGTGTGTGTGATTGGGAGAAAAAAATGTGACTATTCTAGCTATCGGAATGCCATATGACGATAAAAAATATACGATTGCAACAGTGTCACTCCCACACCCAAGTATATCTTACACATGACATACACCGTTTTTATCCAAGAAAGAAAATACTAATCAAAGCTCAAACAATGTTAGTCACTAATTTAGTGTGGGGGAAAGAAAAAATAATCAGGTAAAACAATTGGACCGATCGGAAGAACGGCAACGTCGCCCTTTTTAACCACCACTCGAGTTTACCACGATTTTTTAAAACTCATTATTGTTGAAATAAAATGTAGGGCAAATCTGCGAAAAATCATTTAAAGGAAAATTTTGAAAATCGAACGCTTGAATTTGGACGATTCATTTCAGGAGTTTAATTGAATTTTTCGATTTTTTGTTTACGGTGACGTGGAATTGAAAATTTTAATTTTGACAAATTTGGATAGACATTATTGAATGATCTGCAGCAAATAGTTTCGCATTACTAAGTGTAAACAGTTAATTATGGAAAAATTCCAGTTTCGAGTAAAGCGAGCGCGTGTGCGGAGCCTCCTGTTCGTCTTGAGGATTGGCGAGCGAAGAGAGCAAGACTCGTAGCCTCCTAAAATCCGCCGCTGAAAGTTGAGGCCAGTTAATTGTTATTAAATAAGATTGAAATATTGATATTAGGGTGGCGACAACCGACGAGATTAAATGTGAATTTTTATTGGAAAATTGGGTGATTTTGTTTCTAACTCCTCGAAATTGCAACCAAAATGACTGATCTATGCCTATTCGGGTGATACTCAATAGTTAAAAATTCCACTTTTCTCTCTTTTTCAACAATCATTTTCCCTGATTCTTTTTCCCCCGAAAATGTGGAATCCATGGAACGACTTTTAAATTCGTGGCTCAGTCGAGTGGTGCAGAAAAAAATGTGTAATTCATACAATGAGCATACGAGTGGTAACAATCATAATATATATTTTTTCTTTATGTATATATATATATATGTATATATATCAAGTTCCACACATTCAAAAAGTATCGTGACAAGATTCAGCAAACCACAAATTTCTGCAAAATATCCAATAAATAAAGGTCTCAAACATTATTCAAAAAAATTGTAATATTCCTTTTTTTAGTAAATTGCATAGTATATTATTAATAATCAAATTGAGTGATCAGAGTATTGACAGTAATCATTGGAAGCAAATGTGTCGTAGCAACATTCATTGATTCTAATATTTCAATAATTCAACAATTCGTGATTAAATTTACTCCAAATCGCCCAACTTCATTACATAATCTCTCTTTTAGTAAGTCTAAATTACACGCCCTGCCGTAGCACCAAAACTCCCCAAAAACATTGACAAATTTGCGAGTGAGGACTGGAGAAATTTCTATGTATTTCTTTGCTTAATTAATTTTTATACGTGTTGTTTTTTTATTCTGAGAGCAGATTGAATTTCACGTTTTACAAATACCTTTTGCATTTTTTTCAAATGAAAAATCATGATGTTTATATTTCTGAGCAGTTTAGTTGCTTAAGCTCGGCAGCAGTGGATGGACATGTTGTACTCTAACATAGAAGTCAGCCCACACCAAATTGTCCATGATAAATGAGTGTCGTTCCAAATTTTCAAATCAAGTGAAATTGCCTCATGCAATCAATGAATTGCGGTGAAAAATGGTACTTTAATTTTGATTTTTTTAGATGTAAAATCTAATTTCAAAAGATTTGCAGTAAATTTTGATAATGAGATTTTAAAAATTGTCATGAACAACACTCAGTGGATAAATTCATGTGTCAGTGCCACGGTGCAAACAATCATCGAATCCAATAACAATTGATTATAATATTAATGCTATAGGTACCACTGGACAACTGTAAAATTTCCTGCTTTCGATTTCTCTGAGAAATAGTCATTAATTTTTTTATTGTTGCAAAATATCGCTCATAATAATTCACGTTTTCTTTTTTTTTTTTTCTATTTATCAGTATTACTGTATTTTTCTTGTTGTCAAAATAAATCAAAGAAAAAAGTAAAAATAAATTTTTGAGAATTAGAGAGCCAAGAAATTACTCGTCCGTAAATTAGAAAATTGTGCCCTTTTTCTAGACGGGAATTTTTCTTTATCGAAATGCTTTAGGTGGAACGGCAGAATTTTCTCAACTTTTTTTTTGCAAATTCAACTCCTCTATTTTATAAGAACATTCGGTATAGGGATTTTAAGTGGATGAAAATTTGAAAATCTTTTTGAAAAAATTCTGGCTTGAAACAACCCTTAACCCAAAGTTTTTGTAATATTTTTTTTTTTTTAAGAAACGCTATTCTTTCTTTAAGCTCACTATTAACAGTATACATGTTGAAATTCTTTGCGTGCATGCATATGCGTCTCGCCATGCCGAGAAATCTCTACGTTTTCTGATTCTCGTAAATGAAAAAAAAAAAACCCGATTTGAATTGCTATGAATGAAACATTTGCCGACAATTCCATAGAAATTTTCCTTATCGCATGAATTTCCACGAGATTAACCTTGGGAAGACGTAGATTTCTCTTGAGAAATAAAATCTCCAACAGTCTTATAAATTTATCATGCAAACGAGAAATAATTGAATGATCTTCCTCGAAAAATCTCGATTGAAAAATTCAGTGCTCGTAATTCAGAATATTCTCCATTTTTAATTACTTCCAATGGTAAAATTCTGAGTTTTTGAAGGAAGATCTTATCTGAAGAATAATATTTGTGAAATAAAATTCAATAGACACCAATCCAAAATTGAAGGAGCGTGCGACCACAAAAATCGAAATTTTCTTCCGTCCATAAATCGCTTTTTCCTCTCAATTTTCATCATTAACATCAATTTTCATGTTTACGAACGTTAAAAAATTTCACGGGAAATTATTTTTCACTAAATTAACTTTAAACATGCATAAACTGAAGTTCAAAACAGAACCACTATCATAATATTGGTCTACATAATTTTGAAGTACAAAAGTCAGGCAACGAGAGTACGTAATGTCACAATTTGTCTTCAATTTTCTCAAAATTTTACGATTTACTTATAATTTCTCACAAGAATCTTCGGTGACATGACATTCCGTTACCCCTTTCTCATCCAGTATCTATTAATAAAATACTCTTTCTTTTCTAGAAAGCAATCGTGAGTATTATTATCTAAATACTTTAATTGTTCCGATTCAACAAAAAAAAGAAAAAAAAATCTAAAGAAAACCTCATATTTTCTACGCAATTCGTCTCAGACTTCGGACGCTTTATAGTTTCAAAAGCGCCTACCAAATCATGCAGAACGTCAGCCCCAAGTTTCAATATAATATAATTTCTGTGAAAGCTTCGAATTCCGAATGTAAAATGAACTGTTTAAAATTAAAAATCAATGGATTTTGAATCTCATACTCTCCAATTATCGCCTAAAACTTGTGGCCTTTCAAAAGCAGCATGCACTATTGTTAAAAGTGAGCTACCGATTTACTATCGAGTAGAAATATTATAGATACGCCGAGCTTAGATACAGCATTCGTGTCCACCTCTTTAATTGTCATGTTTTTTTTTCCAAAATAAAAATCTCATGTACTCGGGAAAAATTGTTCGGAGGCCTGACGAGTAAGAGGAACTCGGGATGAGTAGGATAAACTGGCATAGAAAATTTGTTCTTTCTCCAAAAACTGAGGGAATCTGGGCCCCTCTGAAAAAGATAAATCCTAAGAAAATTTCTGATCAGGTTGCCTGCCGCCATTTTAAAAGTCCCTTCCGACAAGATGGCGGGTTTGTAGACCACAAACCCGTCCATCTCGTATTTATGAACAGCTCTCAAAACTATTTATCTACTTCAAATAGCCCAAAACTGACTCCCTCAAATTCCCAGACAATGAACAAATTTTTTAACCTATTCTCCACATTTTATCATCCCCTATTGCCTGCAAATACCCAACAATCTCATTCTAATTCCCCGCCTTCCCATAATTCTGTACGTCCCTCGAAATCACCATCTTTCCAAAAAAAAACATGACAACTACAAGAAAAAAAAATTAATAGGAGAATGAAGTAAAAAAAAAATTAATGAAAAATAAACCAAACAAATTAAGCAGTCAGCCAATACCACGTTTTCAGTACGAAATTGTTTTTATTACACCCATATCAATATCTTACGTTTATATTGATTTGGACATATATCAGTCGACGTCTCCAATTCAAAAAGTGATTATCAATATTTCTCCATTTACTATTCTCTGAAAAACATCAGAAACAAGTGTGAGTACTGAGAGAATCGTCCATAACAATTGAAATGAAAATTTCACGTCTAGACTTTTTGAATGACGGAGAGTCGGCTGTTGTTGATATATTCTTTTCTATCATCGTATATCGTATATTGTTGTTTTTAAATATAATTTTTTATGAACACGTAGTGAGTTAAGGTAATATATAGAAGAAGGTGAGGTTAGATACGTGGCTTGGTCTGCGCAATCGCCGGTCTCCGAGGCTCCACCTATCGACTTGGATCAAATCATCGTCTTTGTAATGGTCCGCTGGAAACATATCGACAGCCGCAACTGTAGGTGTGCTTATATTATTTTGCTCCATTGTTATTATTTGTCAAATATCTTGATTTTTAGTCTTTCAATCAACTCCTCGACTGTTTTTTTTTTTTCATATGTGGAAAAACTAGCTTATCCATATTTTTTTTTCATGGCACCCACTTCTTCTTAACGACTAAAAGTTACACCTTAATCCTAGAAGATGTATTTCTACAAATTTATTCGTCTTGTTTATCCGCAAATTTTAGACTTCTAATTTCTTCAGTGCATGCAGAACGTTTGGACTTATATCTAATTTTGTTTCGAGTACTCGAATTACCAGTTTTTAGTTTCATCGAATTGGGTGATTTTTTTTTTCTTCATTGAAAAATTAACAAATGGCCTCCGGTAACTGTTAATTATTGCAAATTGTTCGAAAATAATTGTTCCAATTTTCAGAGAAAGTGTGATTACGAGAGCGAGATAGACAATTAATTTGCAATGAGGGAGTATTATCTGGGAGAGTTGATTTTTTTTTCTGAATAATTGTGTTTCAGAAATTTTAGATGCATTGCAGGGCCTGATTGTAAATTAAAGTGTCGAAATTTTTTATTCAGACTGAAAAACTATAAAAGCGCTCTGGAAACCGAAACTTGAGGGAGGCCATTTTGTATTTTCCCGACGGAAGGCGGTATTGATTAATCTGTCACTGGGCCAGATAATTCGGATTTTTCTGCTCCGGTAGACAAAAATCCTCAAAATCTCTTCGATATTTCACAATGTATTATTCTTTCATTGAATTATTGAACTCGTACGTGACAACGAGAAAAAAAAACTTGGTAAGATTGCAATATCCAAATTGCAGGAAGCACGTCATCAAAACGAAAAATTAGAAAAAAAAATAAATAAAAAAATCCACACAAGTCCTTTGAGTATATGATGTAGCCAAATGACGAGTGACGATCGCGAGACTCGATAAAAAAAACAAATAACTTCCCTCCTTCCACCAAAAAAACTCTTAATGCAAAATGAAAGAAAATACTTTGACCACTGAAAAGTCCAAGGAACAATCGACTCTCTAAACCAACAGACTTTCATGAATAATTTAAACATTAGAATGTTCTCTTCTAAATTTTTCCTTCCGACATCAATTATTCCGATTCGCGTCATCATAGTTACCTTTCTTGTCCGTCATTATTGCTTAGTTTTTTCGCTCTCGAAACTCTAGAAAAGGACTGAATTTGTTTCTCTTTTCTCGCTAAAAATTTTCGGCTTTAACAATAGCTCTAAGTTGTTTATTTTTTTAAAATTTTTATTTTAACGATTTCACGCCTTTCGCAGATGGAAAGAAAAAAAAGTAGGAGAAAAAAAAATTGGTTCGAGATTTTCACAGAAGATTTCCTCAGAGTCACTAGTAAATAATCTCCGTTGATTCACACACACGCACACTTTATTATTTTTTTAATGTTCCTAGGTGACAATATTAACCGAAAAATATATTATATTCTTTGTTAATTTTTTTTTCCTGCGAATGGCTGTCACACACTCCCTATGCAGCACGTATCACTGGTTTGACAGACAACTAGCGCCTTGTTATTGAGCGTGCTTGTTCCTTGGGCTCATACGACGCCACACGGAGTGGATAGCCAAAGGCCGACGCCCATTCGCCAGGGAAATAAGCCAATGGAATTCGCTCTAAGATCCGGTAATAACGGTATCAACAAATGGCACCGCGAGACTGGCCTGCCGGGCTTGTCCATTGGGTGATAATAATAGTATTCTCAAAATGAAATTTTATATTACTAGCGAGCGATGATTAACTGATTGTTAATCAATAAAGTTCTTGTTACAAGCCTGAAATCACAACTTTTATATAATGGATAACTGTTTTTGCAGAACATAGGGACGGTTTATTTGTTCGAGGATCACGTTACCGACAGACACAAATTTTTAAATCTCTTTATCGACGGATTCGTCTGGAAGACAGAAGTAATAATTGGACGAATGAAATACTTGATAAAACCAAAACTCGTGCTAATTGAGAATTTCTATTGAATTTTCAATCTGAATTCAATTAAAAATCAACATCAATAGAATAAGTTGTAAAGCTAAAGGAAATTCTTGAATCTTCTCTTAAATATTTTAAACTCGATGCTCTAATCAATTAATGATAATATACTTTTTCTCAGATTACACAAATTCCCTCCACATTTTACAATAAATAATAAACTGGTGTACTGCATCTGATGTAGACTTAGTGTGGGAAAAATTAATAGGGAAAAACTCCAGGAAAAATGGAGAAATATCTGGACCGAAAGAAATCTGACATCGATGAATTAAAGGAAACCTCAAAAACCGAAGATTATGTGCAGTGAAATGGAAGATATAAAATACATAAACAGCCCTTTATCGATAATGCCTTTAACAATTTTATTTATGTCCGAATCCCTTGAATAAACTCCTCATCGTTACTCCCGGAGGATTAACTGCATAAATGAATACGATTTCGAAGCTATACAAGACATCCAAGTGTACATCAATTTTATGTAGACTAATCTTTGCAGAACAAAAGTTTTCGAAGGATTGTCGCATTTAAGTCATCCATATCCATCTGGAATTGAATCTCGCAGGGGGTCTTGGTGCATCATCAGGTAGTTTAGGAATTCTATCTTCATACTCAGGAAGGATTTCAACTGGTTTTGGTCTCTTTGTATCGTGCACTTTGGCTTCAGCAAAGTAGCCAAACGGGGGACGTTGGATATTCAATTTCTCCAGGACACATTTATCCAAAACTGCTTGAGTCTTGCGACATCTGGAAAGACAATTAGCAATTCCTTACAAATTCTATATTTACTTCAATCGTTTTCAGTCACATTTAACTCAATTCTCCTCATAATTATGTAAGTCCTGACTCCTGCCTTTATTTGGGTTTGTATTGTCTTGGCAAATGTGATGCAGTAATTCAATTCCTTTATGACATAAATTCATTTAAAAAATAATAGTAATGCTTAATTCATTATCTTGTGAGAATTAAGGGCTCGTAGGTGATTTAGTATTTGTCCTACTTACGGTGCGAATTTGCCATCTCCGCTGGATCTGTCTATACAATGGTAGTACTGTTCAAATTCAGCGCGACAATGTTTCTTCAATTTTTGGAAAAATTGCAGTGCACATGCGGTAACCGCTTTCCCCTCGTTTACACATTTTACGGGGTTTGTTTCTTCAGTACGACACAAGACAAATTCCTAAAATTCATCTGAAATTTAATTTTCTGGGGCATAAGTCAATTGGAAACCAGGCATTGAGGGAGGGAGGTGACATGTACGGAAATGCTCGGATTGGAAACTAAATTTATTCACATTTGCTCGGATTGACAGAAATTCATTAAATTTCTCCCCATGAGCTATCTGCTAAGCATTTTTTATTGCTCAGTTCAATAACAAATTGAACGATCTGTAATAGAAATTATAAAAATACACATTCTTTTCTGTTGAAAATCGTGGCTTTTGGATTATTCTCCGTTTTTTCTGACTCGTAAATTGTCATTAATTCTACTTTTGCAATATTTCGAGAGGAATTATTGATCGTATGAATTTGGGATTCTCGATTTATTCTGCTCATTGTCGAAGTAGAATTATTTTTAAAAAAGGAATGGAAAAAAAATCGCCACAATTGTCCAAGGGGGTCTAGTAGTTCAATAAAGGAGTGAGGTGCCCCTTAAATTTTCAGTAAGTGTAATGATGTGTCAATTGTTGAACACAAAAAAACCTCATCAATTTTGAAGTTTAATTGGGGGTTATGTTTTGGGACTAATCTTACGTAATGTCAGTAGTGCAAATCTATTGGCACAAGTTTAACACGAATTATTAATACTGGATTTGAATTGTTAACATTTGATGAAAAAGAAGTGTCATTATGCATTGAAATGAAATACATATTGTCTGTACAAACGTTGTTGTGATGTTCACAGGCCTTTCCAACGTAGAATGCAGCCGCTTGCAGGACAGGATAAGAAAGATTGAGCTCCTGAACTGTCAACTCCTCGTTGGTGGGAATATAAGTTTCATCGGTTACACTCATTGCTTTAAACTCCAATTAAGGGATGTTACAAAATTGGAGTTTACAGGTAGATCTCTTTTGGAGGAGCAGACTGGAGACAACACCTGGGGTGGAATTTTGCGCGTTTTTACCAACATAAAACTTATTTTTTTGCTCCCGTTAGAGAGCGTGCGATACAACGAATTGTGTGTAGATTTGAGAACCCAAACGCGGCGTTGTTTAAATTGAATAAGCCAGATAAGTAAAATACAACTGAACCAATTTCTAAAATACACATGAAACAATTTTTAAGCTGCTGAATTCACAAATAGCATATTTGTGGATATGTAATGATAATAAAAATGGATAATTGTAAGATTTTTATTCGTCTAGTTGATCAACAATAATTGGATCAATACCCGTACACGTATTCCCGTGTATTGATCCAATT